>JAADYG010000110.1:0-59439 GCA_023338115.1 Phytopythium boreale
GTTTTGCGTGCGAAAAAAAATGTGCCATTCGATAAAGCACGATTAGACAGGCTCTTGGGGTTGTTTTTAGCGTCGCAGCGTTCTTATTGGTGGATAAATCTGCGAAAAACACGATCACTTATACTTATGGCCAGCACTTTACGTTCTAATTAACCGGAACAGGTGCATCCGTTTTCCAACACGATAACAGATACACCTAGCATACAAAATGCAAGAGGAATGACCACCTCAACATGGTGGGTACACCATTGGAATGTTGGTATCAGGAGTGCTGGTCCACCCACTGTATCAAATTGCGCGCTTTTCCGAAAGGGAAACCTGTTGAGAAAGGCCGACATCTCCACACTCCAGACACAGGCAAAAGGCATAGACAAGCGAGGCGACAAGCACGCGTATCGATGCCGCCGACGCCTCCTTCCTGGTCCTTCACGTCGACGGCGCGGCTGTTCACGGGCGCGTTGCGCGGCGGACGCGCCGGCGGTGGCGCCCGCGGGGCCTCGGGCGGCGTCCCCAAGCACAGCTGGTCCGTGTTCCACCCCAAGGCGGCGGCGCGCGCGGCGCTCCACCCCGTCGAGACGCTGCGCGTCACGCGCTTCCCGCACCTGAACCTGGTCCAGACGCGTGCGTTGCTGTATAACTAGCTGTATCAGTGCGTGCTCGGTGGGGTTCTGACCGTGTGTGTATGAGTGGGCAGACGTGAACCCGTCCAAGTTCCAGACGCAGGTGAGCGCGCGCGGTGTTCTATCGACCGTGAAGGCTCCCCGATGGGCATTCTAGCTGACTACGTAGTGATGTGGGGTGTCGTTCGTGCAGCTGGTGCGGTGGGGGTCGGCGCTGGCGGTTGCGTCGGCGGTATATCAGTTCGTGACCAACCTGCACACGGTGCCGATCACGGGGCGCACGCAGGTCGTCGTGCTGAGTCGCGAGGAGGAATGCGTACGCTTGCGTCTGATCTGATGGAGTACCTGCGGTGGCTTTCTCGCCGACCTCTGATCGCTCACGGTGCTGTTGTGGACTGCTTGACGAGCAGGAGCTTGGGGACAAGGCCGCGATGGAGATCATCTCGAGCGCCAAGGTCATTGAGAGCGGCCCGCGCCATCGCATGTGTGTGGACATTGCCTCGTACGTATACTGCTACGCAGCATCCTACACGTACAGCGTGTCCCGGTCACAGACTTTAACGTGACGGCGTCTTGTGTGCATCGCTCGCTCCGCTCAGTCGCCTCGTGAACATTTCGGAGAATCTGTTCCCCCGCCAGTACGACTGGCGCATCTGGCTCGTGGACAACCCAGGGTCTGCGAATGCGTGTTGCGCGCCTGGCGGCAAGATCATCGTGTACAGCGGGCTTCTGGACCTGATTGACTTCGCGGTGGAGAAGGGGATCTGCAACAACAAGCATGACGCACTCGCGGTCGTGCTGGCGCACGAGATCGGGCACGCCCTCGCGCGGCACACGGCCGAGTCCACGAGTTACCTGCCGCTCATGTACTTGCAGGCCATCCTGGGACTCGAGAGTCCGTTGCTGCGGTACCTGTTCACGTTTGGTGAGTAGAAGCCACGTCAATAGCAGCAGGCTACTGTGCGGTGTGCTAACATTCGCTTTGTCTACGATGTCACATCAGCTATGGACCTGCCATTCAGCCGCAAGCAAGAGATGGAGGCGGACCACATTGGGCTCATGCTGATGGCGAGCGCGTGTTACGACCCGCGCGAGGCGCCGCGGGTGTGGCGCGGCTTCACGGCGTACTTCTCGGAGGGCGAGGTCAGCGATCTGGAGATGTCGCTCGACTTTTACTCGACACACCCGTCCAACAAGAAGCGCGAGCGACGGCTCGACGCGCTCGTGCCGGAGGCGCTTGCCCTGCAGCAGCGCTCGAGCTGGTGCTTCCAGCTAAAGGAGCGCGTGATGCAGCTGCTGCGCGATGGCGACCGCAGTGGCGACCGGCAACACCAGGAGGAGACCGCGTTCATGAAGCGCGTGCACCGGTTCCGGTTCAACCAGGAGCGCGAGCAGCAGCGGCGACGCCCGACCGTCGGCACGATCCACGAGTTGGAGAACAAGGAGGTGTACAAGGCAATCATCCAGGGGGGAGCGGCTGTGTCTGACGCGGAGGCTCCGACCGAAGCCGGCAAGACGAGCGCGCCGTAGCGCCTCGAGCGATTGGTAAGAGACGCAGGGTGGTCATCTCAATCGTCGAGTCACCAAACGTGCCGTCGTGTAGCTACAGGACATACTTGCAGCGTGGCTAGACTGAGGCCGGAGCTGCCGTGGCGCTCGCCAGCGACATGACCGCTCCGTCCCGCCGTTTAACACCCAACATAAAAGAAACGCAATGTCTCCAGATTCGAGCTCGCGTCTCGGTGTCCTGGCCGCGCATTTCTGCGCCTCGCCGCCTTCGTCTACAGCCTGCGGGTGGGTGGCCCTCGCTTCTCCAGTCATCGGAGGTGAAGCGGCGAGATGAGGAATCCATTAGGTGTCGCTGGGTGTCGACAGTCCAGAGGCCTCCACCGCTCGCGCCGGCCCAATTACATGTATCGAAGGCCGCGGCCGAACCGAAACGTTCGATGATCGCGCTCGTATCTTTGCGCTGCCGGTGAGTATGCCACTCCAAGTGTCGAAGTCCAGTCGGAACTCATTCATCGCGCCACTGCGCCAAGGTACGCTCGGTCCCTCCCATGAGCAATCGAATCTTCGGAAACCTGTACATTTTTTTTCTATTCATCACTAACCTTGGAAACTATGCTACCGTTTTTCTTCTTCTTTCAGGTCCTCCGACGGCAACCGATGCACGCGCACGCCACGCACGCCCGACCGCCTCCCCACTCCGTATGCGCGCCGCCCCCTTGCAGGGGCGCAGGCCGCGCATCATTCGCGGCGAGCGCGGACACGACGGGGATGGAGAAATAGTTAATAAAATAATGGGGAGGGGGCGAGGCGGCGGTGGCGGCGTGTGAGCTGTGCGTCGAGCGAGACGACCAGCCGGCCTAGCAGACCGAGTCCATGGCGGCGAACTGCTGCGAGAGCGTGCGGTTGAGCGAGCAGTGCGCGATGGGATGGTCCAGGTCGTTCTCCTGCACGGGCGTCTCGACGGCGCGCGGGCTGGGCGCAGCGTCCTCGACGGGCGAGTTGCAGAAGTACTTGCCATCGCGCACGCTGAGGAAGTCCATGAGGATCTGCACGACGCCGCGGTGCGCGCTGCACTCCTTGATGCCTTCGGCGCCGACGCCGCGCAGCTTGTCGAGCACCGCGACCAGGAAGGCGTTCAGCGAGTCCTCGTCGCACACGCGCATGGTGGTGGCGGTCAGTGTGCTGACGCTCGAGCAGCACGCGCAGGGCTGCTTGGAGGCCGCGGCCGCGCGGTTCATGGCGCCCACCAGCTTGAACATGTTGATGACGCTCTTGAAGTCCTCCTTGGTCTTGTACATGGAGTTGCACTTGCCCTGGCACGCGATCTTCACCTGGTACATCTTCGTGCCGCCCATGGCGGGCGCCGCCGTCACGCGCGCGCACAGACACGAGGAGGCAGTCGACATCTTCATTTTTTTCACTTGGATTGAGAATAGAGCGAGGGGGGGGACGGTAGGGAGGGCACTAGACAGGTTACGCAGCACAAGAAGTTTTGACAAATGGAGGCAACCGGTTCCGGGGGAAAAAAGCCTGACCGACTGGACAGGAGCGGGCCGCAGGAGAGTATCCCCCTCTGACTGCGCCCTACTGTACAGGAGGGGGCGGCGGTTCCCTCCCTCTCGCTCTTCCCTCTCCCCCCACCTGGGAGGGCGTCGTGTCCGCTCTGAATCCCCTACCCTCCGGTCCGAATTTGACTTGTATCCGCTATGGAGGGTGGATGGGCGATATACGCACCAATCATATTTGAGGAAAAGTGGATGGTGCCCACGCAGATGTTTAAAACATGCCCGTGATAAAAAACAGCTTCGCGAAAACACGACCGTTTATGCGCGTGTTGGGCCGGCTCGTCTTTGCGCTTACCGTGCTTGGGACGGCGCTGGTCGTTTAACCGCCGGCCGACAACCAAACAAGCAACCCAACCAATCGAACGAACGCGCATGGGTTTCGACTGGGGTGCGAGCGGAAAAGGAACAGCAAAATAGACGACAACTCAGCGTCCGAAAATGACGTGTTTGCGGTAAGCCACCGTCAATCCACTGATGCGAGTGGATTCTCATACAAATGTACCGTACCTCTAAATTTCTGGGTTCTTTTTTTGCTTCTTCGTTTCTTAGTGCGTTCTTTTTTGGGCTAAATGTATGGTACGAACCGCACCTGCCTGGTTTTCGGAGGTTACAGTACGGTGGAAGAAGAGCTCAAGAATCGGGAGCGCAGGGGCAGAGAAACGCCTCAAACCCAACGAACGAAAGGCCAAGCCGGATCGCAAAGAACAGCCTGGTCTAAAAAATATGTTTAAAACACTTGTTTGATATGAAAGAAACATTTTTCCCCAAAAATAGATCAGGTGTTCTGCAGTGATGGTGTAAAGACGGTGCTTGCTCACGGAATGGGGCGAAAGAGTTAGCTAACCGATCATACATATCTGAGGTAATTAACCTGGTGAAATAAGGTTCATATACTTAAAGAGGTAATTAACCTGGTCCAGCAGCGCCGGCCGACACCAACACGAGCTGCTTTCCCACCGCCAATCCAGTCAATTGCCACCGGATTTGGGGTCTCGGTCTGTTTTCCGAGCCACCGGATGCTGATCCCCATCGTCTGAGATGGCGCCCAGTACTTCGAAGTATATTATAATAAGAAGTGCCGGCCAGCTTAACCAAACTGTATCATCAAAACAGCTTTCACAAGCGACCATGTTTCAGCGCTGATTTGGTCTCTTGGGAAGCAAGACAGCGCTCAAATTCGCATAGGCTGTATTATACAGTATGAACGATCTGGGAGGGTGACTCCTCCGCCGTGGCGATGTACCTTGCGTTTCACGGCTTGCAGCGATCCGCGCGACGTTGAAGTCACCTGCTGCGTCAAGTCGAAGCGCCCTCCAGCTCCTACGAACGCTTGAAGTGCGTGCGAAGGTCGCCGCACTGTCGCCCCCCGCTTTAACATCAAGGCAGCAACGGTAAGGCGCGGCCTTGTCGTCTCTGCATCGCATTGAACGGCACATTGGTGGGCAACAATTGCCTCGTCACCATGCAACAGGTGCCCAATTTACACTTGGTTTGAGTATACGATGCCGTTCTGCTCCATTCTGAAGCCTTTCGTCTCAGCATGCTCGACACATGGAGTTCCACTGTGGGTGCAGATTAAAATCTCTAGCTCCTTGCAACTTCAACGCCGAGGCCACGCCAACCACGCCGCCACTCTCGCTCTCTCGGGCCACGACACATCGAGCAGGTGCGGGGCGCGTGTGCGTTCATCGCCGACGACTCCGGCTCTGATACCATCGCGCATGCGACAAGCCATCGTCTTCCGAGCGCGAGCGATCGCCGAGACGCGTCGGCCATTCTATTGTGGGAGCCGCGAGACAAAAATAGCGGCGCAGGTGCGTTGCGCTGGCAAAATTTCCGCGCGACAGGAGTGACGTGAGCGTGGGGCGCCAGCGGACGCGGACGCTCGCCATGCTGAAGCGACCTTTGGCAATTGATACTGCAGTCTGCAGGACGCTCGATGGCCGCACGTTTCGACCGACGCGTCCTGTGTAGGGGGCGAGCCACCGTTTCGCCACTCATGATCCATGAAGCGGTAGTCACACGAGGCCATTGTCCCCGACTCGCCACCAGCACAAACTCCACAAACCCGTCCGTTCTCGGTACGCATGGTGATTGCTTGGCTCGAACATTTGACCGAGAAAAGGATGCGCAGGCTGCAACCGGCGCTCGCTGACCGTCCATGCTTCAGCGCGTGGCGTACCCCTTCCGTGGCGATGAAACACGCGCCATACACTCGTCCAGATCGGCTCGGAGCGAGGCATTGACGCGCAGGCACGAGCATCGCCAAGGGCCGTCGGAAGTCGGACGATTCTCATGTTGAACCGTCAATGTGTATGAGCAATCAAGCGGATCCGGTCCGCAAGTGTACGGTTCATGGCGGACGGTTCACGAGTACAGTGGACGGTCCGCTCGGCGTGGAGCGGACGGTCCACCGAACCGTCTGTAATTCCAACATTTACAGATATAAACACGTATCATTGTTTCACTACATATCTACGCACGGATCTTACCACAGAAAGAGCCGACACGACGTTGCTTGATGCGAGTGTTGCTCGCCGCTCTCCCCCGCGCCCTCCCCGCCGCGCCGTCGCCCGCGACGCGCCTCTTTTCGCGCGCCATGAGCTTCAAGACGACCTCCGACGCCAAGAACTACATCACGCTGGCGCCCGCGAACCCGACCGCGGCGGTGCGAACGGAGGAATCGCCAGTGTTCGGCCTCGGTTGGTTGCTCACTCTTGCTGTTGTCATGAAGGTGGTCTTCCTGCATGGACTGGGCGACACGGCACACGGCTGGGCGGACGCCATGGCCATGCTCGCCAAGGACCTGACGCACATCAAGTTCATCCTCCCGACCGGTGGGTCGAATCGAAACGCGATGCTGCTTCAGGATCGACTCGCACGCGTTGCTGACGCTCGCTTGGTGTGCTTTCTGTAGCGGCGCCGATGCCTGTGACACTTAACATGGGCATGCGCATGCCCGCGTGGGTACGGGCGCGCGCCTCCGTCGGAGAACAGACCAGTCGGATCACTGACCTGTGCAATGAACGAATCACTTGAATGGCCGCGCAGTACGACATCAAGTCGCTGTCCAAGGTGGACGACGACAGCGCCGACGGCATCGAGAAGACGCGCGACCTCATCCTCGAGCTGATCGCCAAGGAGGTGCGCTGTCCACGCTCGAGGTGGTCGTGACGACGTCAGTCAGAGTTACCATCCCCGTTGCTGCGTGTATAGGTCGCCGGCGGCATCCCCTACAACCGCATTGTTCTCGGCGGTTTTAGTCAGGTACGATGACCACCAAACACTCGTGGATCTTGCTGGCATTATTCACACTTGTTGCCATGTACCATGCTGTTGTTTAGGGGGCCGCGTCGTCGCTGTTCACCGGTTACCAGTCGAAGAACGCGCTCGCCGGCGTGCTGTCCATGTCTGGGTACCTCCCCAAGGCCAGCGTACGTCGCATTCCACATCGATCCGAGATACTTCGTTTTCCTCATGGTGCTACTGATGTTTGACCACGGCAGAGCTTCCAGCTCGCGCCCGAGACGGTGGACGTGCCACTACTCATGTGCCACGGCGAGAAGGACCCGGTCGTCCGCTTCCAGTACGGCAAGATGTCCAAGGAGAAGCTTCAGGCGGCGGGCGTCAAGGACGTGACGTTCTGCACGTACCCCGACATGGAGCACACGGCGAGCATGGACGAGCTGGACGACGTCAAGACGTGGCTGCAGCGCGTGCTCCCCAGCCAGTAGAGCAGGTGATAGCCAGCCTCTCTGTCGAAAATAATGCATCGGCTACTGCTGCTGATAACAAGCAGCTCGTGCTATCTGCACCTGCGATGAAAGCTCCCAACATAATGTTGAGCTGGCTTCAACAGGTCTTCAACTGGTGTGCACATAGTGAAACCAAGACATTTGCACCACGGAGGACTTTTGCACCACCCACTTCAACGCCGCGACTGTTCGGTGGTACACATATTATACTCCCTGTCAACCGTAAGCGCCTACAGTACTGTGCCTAGGTACATGTGTATGCATTGAGAGCTCGATGAGTTAAACAGCGACGGGTTTGCATCATCGCGGCACGATGAGGTGGCGGCGCCGCCGCCTCTGAGTGGCGCACGGAACCCTAGGTTAGGTGCTCGTGCAATAGTTCAATCGTTAATTAAGTATTCTCGGTTAATGCAAACTGTAGAGCATACTTGATTAAGATGGATTTGGTGTGAGACGCCGGCGCGAGGAGCGCGTCATCGGCCCGCGCAATCCAGCAGCAAACAGGTCTCAACTGTGCAGACGCGTTAGAGGAACTCTTCTAATACTGTGGGCGATCTCCTCCGCTTCGTCACTAGCGGGCACTGCAATATCTACCGCTGCGCCGCTCTGTCCGTGAATAGTAATGCCGTCCCTGCGCTCGCGGCGGCCGCTCCTGTCGGCGGCATTCCGCTTTTTTTCCCCAATCGCGCTCGCGCTCACTGCCAAGTTCTCAGCCGCCGCGTCGCTCAGCACCATGGCCATCGACCAGCAGAACACCATCGTGATCTCCCCGCCCAACCCGACCGCCGCCGTACGCATCACGCATATTTCGAAGTATGCGAGTGCCTTGTGACTGTATAAAGGCTGACGGACGGACGCTGCTGCTTCTTTTGTTGGGGCAGGTTGTCTTCCTGCATGGCCTCGGCGACACGGCGCACGGGTGGGCGAGCCAAATGGCCGAGCTGTCCAAGGAGCACCCGCACGTCAAGTTCATCCTGCCCACCGGCGCGTACTTTAAGTAGAGGATAGCACCGCCGTCTGTGCAACACTCTAACCGACGAGGTGTGCGTTTGATTTCAATGGCAATAGCGGCACCGCGCCCCGTGACCGTCGCCATGGGCCGCAGAATCCCAGCGTGGGTAAGTCAGCTCCACTCTTGCTGCTGTAGTACTATTCTCCGAAGGAGGTTGCCGATCTCACTCGAATGTTGATCGACAATAGTACGACATTGAGGCGTTCGTCGGCGGCGCGGGGTACGCCGAGGGCATCGACCTCACGCGCGACCTCGTCATGAATCTGATCGCCAAGGAGGTACTGGCGGGACCAATGCTACCCACGTGGCCATCACTCCATTGAGATCTAACACCCATGTTTTTTTTTATGACCAGGTTGAAGGTGGCATCCCGTACTCGCGCATCGTCCTCGGCGGGTTCAGCCAGGTATGGTCATTCCATGGATACAGTGTGAAGTCGGAGCTGAGCGGCTAATGTGCGACGGGTGCCCTCTTTACGGCTTGCTGGTACCAGGGAGGCGCCACGTCCTACTTCACGGGTTACCAGGTCAAGCAGCCGCTCGGCGGCATCATGGTGCTGTCGTCCTTCATCCCTCGCGAGTCGGTGCGTCTCCATCCGTCATCCTTTTGCTCTTGCTATCAGATATTAACCGACGACAACTCGCACGACAACAGGAGTTCACGTTCGCGCCCGAGACGGCCGACGTACCGCTGCTCATCTGCCACGGGGACGCCGACTCGCGCGCGCGCTACCCGTGGGCGGTGCAATCCAAGCGGATCCTCGAGGCCGCCGGCGTGAAAGACATCACCTTCCACACGTACCCGGGCCTGGACCACACGTCCAGCCCCAAGGAGATGCGCGACGTCTCCGCCTGGCTCCAGCGCGTGCTGCCCGAGAAGACCGGGTAGAACGTGGTGGCACAACGAACGGCAACCCACCCTTTCGATCTTCTCAGCTTGAAGTGAGAATGGTACAGTGTACCCTCAAAGATACGGTTATCGTACTGCTTACATCCGCTAAAATACGATATGTGGTTACACACATAAATACTCTCGATTAAGTACGATCCGAGTCACACGCGTTTCCGCTTTCCACACTTTCATCGCGTTGAAAAGCGGGAAAAGATCCATTTCCCCCTCTCCTTCCCCTCCGTTCACGCGCGTGTGCCTCGGCCCCGTGCGCTCTCCCTGCACGTGCATCTTCCCCTTCCGCCCCGCCAGCGTCTCGTGTCTGTCGCGGGCCCACTTCCCCCTCGTTCCAAGCGTGTCAACCGGTTCAATAGCGCGATGAGCAAGCCCGACGACGCCCAGCTGCTCGCGCAGGTCCAGCAGCGCATCGACGCGCTCACCAAGGACAAGGAGGCCAACGCCGTACGTTTATGCGTTGCATTAGCTCCTTTTCGAGCTGCTTTGAGGCTCCTGTCGCTAACAACATCCTCGTCAACGCGCGCAGACGGCGGGCAAGGCACTGGACGAGAAGCTGCGCGTGGCGCTCAAGCAGCACCAGTCGCACGGCCGGCGGCCGGCGGCGAGCGCGGAGCAGATCCGCGCCGAGATGGCGGCGAAGGAGCTGAAGCGGTCCACGACGTCCATGCCGCTCGCGGACGAGAAGAAGCTGCTGCGCGACCTCGAGAACCTCAAGACGCAGCTCGCGCAGACGGAGGCCAACGACGAGTTCCAGAAGATGTTGGACAGCACGCGCGCCGAGCGCGCCACACGCTTCCAGCAGCACCGAGAGATGGAGGCGCAGCTTGCGGAGCTGCTGGCCGCGGCCAAGAAGCTGTCGCTGGCGGTCAAGCTCGGCGTCAGCAGCGCCGACTTTGTCACCATCGAGGTGCCCGTCCCCGACGACCGCATGGGCGCCGTGCTCGGCAAGCAGTTTGCCAACCTGCGCCAGCTCGAGCGCACGTACTTGGCGATTCTGGACGTGCGCGAGGAGTCGAAGGAAGCGAGCGACGGCAAGAAGGCCATCAAGGTGACGAGCGCGCGCGCCAACGTCAAGAGCGCCAAGCGCGCGATCGAGAACATTGCGCTCGCGAGCTCGCACTCAATCGGGCTCCACCCGGACGCCGTCAAGCTGCTGCTGTTCCAGCAGGCAAAGAAGCTGCAGGAGCTGCAGGAGAAGTTGTCCGTCAACCGCTTGGACATCAGCAAGGCCGACGGGGTGCTGACGGTGTTCGCGTCGCCCTCCGTCGTCACGGAGCTCGAGCAGGAGATCAAGAAGCTGACGGCGCGCACGATCAGCATCCCGCTGCCGCAGGAAGTTGTGCCCAAGCTCATTGGCAAGAAGGGCGAGACCATCACGCAGCTCATGCAGGACACTGGCGCGCTCGTGGACATTGACCGCGTCGTCAACTCGGTGCGCATCTGCGGCACGATCGACAGCGTGGAGCGCGCCGATGACTTTGTGCGCGACCTCATTGACGAGCAAGAGCGCCGCGAGAAGACGTTCACGCCCGCAGACAAGGACTTTTTTGGCTGGACGAGTGCGGATCCGATTGACGCCGTCGCGGATGCTGAGCGGCGCGACGCGATGTTCGCGTTCTTTTGCGAGTTCCTGATGATCAACAAGGCGGCGCAGCTGCAGACGCTGCGGCGCGAGGCCGGGGACGCGCGCATCAAGGTGGCCAAGAAGGAGCGTAGCATCATCATGTCGGGCACGAAGGCGCAGCTTGTGGCGGCCGAGGATGCGCTTCGTGCCAGCGTCAAGGTGTTCAACGATAGCCACTGGGTCTGCGAGGTGCGCGACCACCACTTGCTGAGTCTCATCATTGGCAAGAAGGGAGCGACGATCAAGGAGATCGAAGGCGGCAGTGCCAAGAGCACGAAGAAGGAAGAGAAACGCGACGATGAGGCCGGCGAGGAAGCTGACAAGAACGAGAAGGCTGGGAGCGTGCGGATCGACATTGAAGACCCATTCGTGTGCGTGCTCGGAGACAGCGAGGCGGCGATCGAGCGGGCGCGCAGCAACATCTCGTCCATTATTGACAAGAACCAGCGCGCGTTCTTCTCTACGTCTCCGCACCTGATCCCAGTCCTGGCAGGCAGCAAGCGCGCAAAGGTGAACGAGATCGAAAAGGCCACGGGCGGCGAGTGCAAGGTCTTCCTCCCGTCGCTGTTCACTGGAAGGGGCGGCAACAATACTGGCGCGTCCCGCAACACCGCTGCTGCCTCTGCGACAACTGATCGCGTCAAGATCTCGTTGACGGGGACTCTCGCGGGCATCCAGGAGGCGAAGCGCCAGCTGCAGCTGCTTGAGGACTCAAACCACGTGCGATACATGCCGCTGGATGCCGACGAGGTGCCAACAGTCATTGGAAAGAAGGGAGAGACGGTCGCCAAGCTTGAGGCGGAGTCGGGTGCCAAGCTGAAGGTCTTGCGTGGCAGCGATTTGGAGTCGCAGCACGACATGGGTAGTGACGGCGCGAGTACGTCGGCCGCCGAGCTTGAAATGATTGGCACGAACGAGCAGCTGGATGCGGTGCAGCGCGCGCTGGACGAGCTCTTGCAGACGTCGAACCGTCGCCTTCTGCAGCTCGACGCGTTCGCGACTGGGTGCCTCATTGGCAAGAAAGGCGAACGTATTCGTACGCTGCGTGCCGATCACCCGGACGCGATGATCGATGCGTTCCCTGCGCGTGGTCACATCCGCATTAAGGCGTCGTCGCCCGAGAAGCTGCAGGAGTGCGTCGACCACGTTCTGCGCGAACTTCGCGAGACGAGCGTCGTCGAGACTGTCAAGATGCCGGCTGCCGCTTCCACTGCGGCGAGCTCGAACTCAGGCGTAGTGCTGAACTTCAACACGGTTTTCAAGCAAAACCCGGCGATTGCGATGCGTCTGCAGGAGCTTGAGGCTGAAGGAGGTGAAGGCATGAAGGTGGCGATCCAGGACGACGGCAAGACTGCACGCATCCGCGGCCCCGCCATGGGTGTCGGCGCTCTCAAGAAGTTCCTGGAGATGCTCGTGGCCGTCATGATGGTCTCCAACGCGCCGTCAAACAGCACGGGCGCGGACTCGACCTCGGCGCTTTTCGTCGAGACGATCCCGTTGCCGTCGTTTTCGTTCGCGAGCGCGCTCGTCGACAAGAGCGGGGCGCTCAATGAGAATGCGACGCGCATTTGCAAGCAGACGGGCTGCGAGTTGCGCGTCACCCGCCAGCAGGGCGGGAGCGCGAACAGCTCGACGCTGACGACGAACGACTTGGTGGCCGATGGCGTCATCCACATTGAGGGCACGCGCGCTGCGTCCGTCTACGACGCCAAGGCGCGCGTAGAGAACGTGCTGCAGTTTTACTACAGCGAGTGCATGGCCGTGATCGATGGGCTGCCGGCTTTGGCTGTCCCGCGGCTGTACGAGATGCTGCCGACGTTGCGCGAGGCGAAGGACGAGAAGACCAGAAAGAGCAAGGGCCAGCGCCGCGTGTTCTTCTCGCTTCCGTCGGCGACGAGTCTCCGGATCTTGACGGACGCGGAGAGCACCACACAGCAGGTGGCCAAGCGCGTGCGCGACGAGCTTGCGCACTGGAAGAAGCGGCACGTGGTGCTGCCGGTGGAGTCGTGGCTCGTTCCGATCCTCGTGGGCAAGAATGGCGAGACCATCCAGAAGCTGAGCACCGAGTCCAACGGGGCGCGTCTCGACCTGAGTGCTGCCCCTGGAGGCAAGGGCAATGGCCACAACCACAACGGCAACAAGCCGCGGACGCTGACCATCAGTGCGCGCGACGACGCGTCCGTGAAGCTCGCTGTCGAGAATGTCAAGAAGCTGCTAACGCACCACCGCAACCGGGCCGCGATTGTAGACGTTCCCGCTGCGAAGCTAGACCTTGCGCTCGCGTCGGTGCGCAAGGAAACTGGTAAGGGCACGAACGTTCAGCTTCATGTCGTTGACGTCGATGAGAATACGCGCCAGGTTGTGCTTTACAGCGACAAGGACGACGAGGAGCGTGAGCGACTGCACGAGAAGCTGGAGCACGTAATCTCAACGAGCGTCGTTGAGACGCTGACGTTGCCAGGCGCGGCTTCCATTCCTGGTAGCAGCGTTGGCACTGCTGTGATCGGCGCGCTGATCGGCAAGGCCGGCGCGAACATCAAAGCGTTGCAGCACAAGTTTTCCGACGTGGTGATCGACATCCAGCGCGATGGTGCGCCCGTCATCTCTCTCAAGGGACCGCGCGACGATGTGGAACGCGTGAAGCACGTCGTGGACGACAAGATCCAGGAGCTCGTGGCCAAGGAAGAAGCGCTCCAGGAGCAGCGGCGACAACGCTACGGCGCCAGGGAGGAGGAGGAGGCCGCCAAGGAACCGGAACAGGCCCGTGAGAAGAAGCCCAAGGCGAGCGAGAGCGATGCCGCTCCGGGCGACGAGAATGCGCGTCCGAACAACGCGAACACGTGGACGATCGGCCGCGTGCCGGTCGGTGCGACTCCGGGCCTGGCAGGCGCGGGAGCTGTCAAGCTGACCAAGAACCAGCGCCGCCGCATGCGCAAGCGCGCGGAGAACGAGAAGCAGGACAACAACGTGCTGAGCATGCTGGTCGGTGGCGATGACGGCGTGGCGTCGAGTGACGTGACGACGACGACGACGACCGTGACGACGGCAGTGGGTGCGAACGGAGCGACCATGACGACCACCAAGGTGACGAAGACCACCAAGACGGCCGCGACGGGCGGGGGCGAGAGCGGCGGGTACTATCACTCGTCCAGCGGCTACTCGCTGCGACTGTAAGGGATTGCTGTTCGATGTTTACAGGGGGAAGGAGAGTGCGGGGAACGTCGCTGGCATCAGTAACTCGACACCGAACGCGTGGCGACGATGGCAACGCTCCTCGCCCTCTGACAAGGTGGTAAAGATCCCGATTGAATGGAGCGCTTGTTACTGCTTCCGTGTGGGCTCTGCGTGTGTGGATGATGCTATGTGTGCTTAAGTGGTTGTGTATTTACAAGCGCTCCACGAGACAACGTCAAACACGAGACCAACATGCTGGCCAACCTTGTCCTGATCATTTCCCAGCCACTTCACCCAACAGCTCGCGCTGGACGGACCGCAGCGCGTAGTGAGCCTCCACAGCTGTCGGTCGGGCGCTCGGGTCCTGTGCCATGCACCGCTCCGCCAGGTCTCGGATCGCGGCGGGGCACCTTGGACCGAAGCTCGGGCGCAGCTTGCCCGTCATCACCATCTCAAGCAGCGCGACGTTGTACATCTTCGCCCGTACTTCGTCGTACGGGATCGCGTGCGTGTCCAGCTCGAAGAGCAGCACCCCAAAGCTGAACACGTCGGCGGACGGACCGTAGTCCAAGATGCCGACGAGCACTTCGGGCGCGATCCATCGGCCCGTGCCGACCGCTTCCGTCGTGGACACCGCCTCCGACCGGTTGCGAGCCGTGCCAAAGCCCTTGAGTTTGGCTCGGACCTCGCCGTTGCTCTCGGTCAGCAGCACGTTCCTCGACTTGATGTCGCGGTGGACAACGGGCGGGGCGAACGAGTGCGCGTACACAAGCGCTTCGGCGACGTCGATCGCCAGTCGAGCTTCTGGGCGTCCCACACACCAGCGCGAGCGTCTGCTGTCGTCGCGAGGTACTCACGCAGACCGCCCAGCTCCATGTACTCGAACAGCGCCTGCAGGTCGTGGTGGTACTTCTACGCGACGCCCACGAACCGCACGATGTTCGGGTGGTCGAGCGTAGCGGCCAGCTTGATCTCGCTGACGAAGTCTCGCAAGCGAACTGCGTCCTCCTCTCGGTCCTCCCCGGAGCTGTAGACAAGGCGCTTTGACGCGAGCAACTCGGAGTGCTGGTACTTGACGAGCCATAGGACGCCATGGGAGCCGCCACCAATCTCTCTGATGTCGCGAATGTCCCCGTCGTTGACGCGGAGGAAGCACAGCTCCTTGTCGCGCCACAGAGAGCCCGGGACAGCGCGCCGCGGCCGTGATGTAGCAGCCAACAAGGCCACGTTCGCAGTGGCAAGCGTGATTTCCTTGCCGTCGCACTGCCGCTGGCGGCACCAGAGCAGAGCCACGACCAGCGCGAGCACCAGCACGGCACCTCCACAGGCAAGCCCAACGATCAGGCCTGCGTGGCTGCTACCGTCTACGTCGGGCGTCGCGTAGGTGTTTGACTCGCTTGCACTCGGCGTTGGAGTTGGCGGTAGTGTCGGTGTTGTCGGTGGTGATGATGTCGGCGTCGGCGTTAACGCTGCGGCTGCCGTCGCGCTGATGCAAACGGCCAAGCCTGGGCGAATTTGCCGTTCGCTGAGCCCACCACAGTCGAGCACCGCGTCAAAGTCGCTGTCCGTGAGATCCAACGTGCGGTTGGTGAGGTAGTTGGCTTGCTCGTCCGTGAACGTCCGGTTCTTCAGCGGGTTCCCAGCGAGGACCCTTCCAGCATGGAGCAACACGAGAGCTGTGGGGGAGACTCCGATCCAATCACACAACTCGAGAAAGCGTCGTACAGTGTGTGAAGGTTCTTCATCTCGAAGACGCTCGTCGGGATCGACGTCAGCGAGTTGTTTGCCAGATTTCTGGCACATCTCGAGGTCAACGAGTTGAGGTGGGCATTATCATCTCCGATCCCGTCCCAAGCGTCGAGTGGTACTCACAGGGTCATCAATGCGGGTAGCTGCGCGCCAAGCGACGAAATGGTGTTGTCGCCCAGGTCTCTGTCGTCGTGCATAGGAGCACCAGTCAGCTACGGAGAACCAAGACCAGCCGCCTCCAGCTCGCGATTTGACTCACAGTTCCATCAAGCTGGCGCTGCTCATGTTGGCGCCGATGGACGTGATGTCGTTGTCGGAGAGCTTCCTACGCACGGGTCGACAGAGAGGGCGCGTTACAACATGAGACACCACTCCACATCCGAATGGCCTCGAGTCGAGAGGTGGGTACTCACAGTCGTTCAAGGTTGGGGAACACGACGGTCAGGTTCATGTCGAACGCGGCGATGAAGTAGTTCTCAAGTTCCAAGCGAGTGGTCGTTGATGACAGGCACAGGTACCGACACTCTTCCATGTTGTCGACGACGCAGCTCGAACAGTTGGCGGATACGTCGTACGCAACGCACGGGACGTTATCGCCGCACAGCCCGCCGCACTCCCACGTGAGCTGCTTGAAGGTTGCTCCGCAGTCTGCCCACGCCCCCGGCGGCGTGACCGCCATGGCCGCCGCCGCCACATGCAGGATATCCACAAAGGCGGCTCTCATAATGCTGACGGAAAGGTGCCGCTCACGAAGAGAAATGAATTGTGAAGGTCTAGATGAGCGCGAGCGCTTTGAGAACGCGGAACCACCAGCGGTGCTGGTGGTCCAGCGCCACAAGAGCAGCGTCTCGTCGTCGGTGCCTGCGACACTCATTGTCACAAGTAGCTGGCGATACCCGTGCCGTTGATAGCGCTTCGTGCTGTTGCTAGACGTAGAATTGGCGACTGTGCGTGCTGTTGACCTTAGCGAGTTGAAGCGCATCGGAGCTCCTGGCGCGATCCACGGCGGAACTGGACGTTTTTTCAAATCAATCGAGAAACGACCAACTTCAACATCCAGTAAATACTGTATATCAGTATGTCGTCAGCTTTATTTGCTCACATTGTTCTGAGATGGACAATAAATCACTGAATTAGTGGTGGTGAGACGCGAAAGCACTGATATAGTGTCAGTGTGATGAGGTGTACTGTACGGTTGCTCGACGGTCCAAAAGGCGCACTCAGCCATCGTCTCGATTTCTGACCACCCATTCACCGGAGCCACGTCATCATCGTATCAGAAGTGGCAACTTCAACCAGATACAGGAGTAGTATCCATTGAGGTATGTACATTGTACAGGTTATCAAATCAGTAGAGTCCGAAGCTCACCGTCGGATCCCAGTGCTGCTACCAGCAAGCAGCACCTCACCGGAAGGGCGAGCGCTGCTGCTGCCGGAGCGATTGCATGGCACTCGCGAGTCGCGACTTCTTGAGCGCGCTGGACGCCGTCTCCGGTCGCACCCGACCGCCCAGCGACACCGACACGTTCGGTGCCGTCGCCGATGGTGATCGGAGTATCGAGGACGAGACCGGGCCGGCGGCGCGCACGATCTCGGATTTGCTGCGCTTGGACGCGGTGCCACTCGTAGACCTGCGACTGCTGACACCGATGCTGGTGGTGGTCGCACCCGCCTTGCCGATGCTGACGCGCGGGCGGCTCTTGCGCATGCTGCTGCTGGTGCCAGCCTTGTAGTTGCGGTCGCCGCCGCTGCCGCGGTGCTGATGGCTCTTTGGTGTCGACAGAGACGCCCGCCGCGGCTTGGTCTCGTCCTCATCCATGTTGTACAGTGCGTTGTCCATGGACGACAAATTGCCTCCTTGGCCATTGCTCGAGTCCAAACCCAGCAGGAGCGCGGCGGAAGCTGACGATGCTGGTGCAGATAATAGCGATCGACTGGGCGACCGCGGCGGTGACGACAATGATCGAGTCGGAGACGGCAGCGGGGAAGCCACTGGCGCAAACGATAACGGTTGTTGTTGCTGCTGTTGTTGCTGCTGGATGACGACCAGCAGCTCGTCGAGCGCGGCTTTGCCTCCGTATCGCCGCGTCATGGCGTCCAGCTCCGCCTCCCAACTCCATGTTGGACCAGTCGATCCAGTAGAGGCCAGTGACGACCGTCGATTGTCGCTCTCACGCATATCTTGCGACGAGAACGCCAAAGGCGCTGCCGACGTGGGGGTAATGGCGCTGCCAGCCGGTGCGGCGGACGTCGGGGACAAAATCGAAGCGCTGTCGTCCGCACCGCCGCTGTTCTGAGCCTGGTGCAGCGCGAGTCGACTCATGAACGTCTCGAGCGAGCGATCGCGCGCGCCCATCAGATCCATCGCCATCGGACGATCACTGTGGCTGTTACCGCTGCCACCAGTTCCTCCGAGTCCATCACCGACGGCTAAACGAAGCTGTTCGAGCAAGCGCAATGTTGTTGCGGCCTTCCGAGCGGCTGACGACCTGACGCGGGCTCGAGAACGCACCGCCACGAGTGTGAGCAGCTTGCCACCCGCGCGGAGCGTGTCTTGCAAGAGCACCGTGAGTTTGGACCCATGGAAGCGCACGAACGCGGCAGCGTCACCTCCGTTCGAGACACCGCTATTGCGACCAGGAGAGTAGCGATTGCGATCCGACGCGAGTCGCACGCCCGCAAGCGCAAGACACAACGCGCGAATGCTGCTAGTCGCCGCCACTCGCTGCCGCACGCGATCTCTGTCGCTGCGGTCCACCAAGGGGACGTTGGTGTCGTCATCCTCGTCATCGGGTGGGAGCGCGAGCTCTACAAGCTGCAGCTTGGACCGGATCGTCGCTCCTGCCTCTGCCGAGACTTGCCGGTCCTCGAGCGTCAGACACACGGTGACGACCGTGTGAGTGAGCGACGGAGAGAGCGCGCCGCGTTCTCCGGCGCCGTCGAGCGCTTCTCGCGCTCCTTTGAACACAAGCAGCGCCTCTTCCAGCGTCTGCACCTCCACCACGACCATGTGGTTCGCTTGCTGCAGTTGACTGTCGACCGAGGAAGCGGTCGGGTCCGAGTCGAGGCCCAGCAAGTCGTACACCGTCTCATTGAACACGGCGAGCAGACTCAGCGACAGTCGAGCACGCCGCATGCTCGTCGGGGACGTCAACGAGCCTGACAGTCGCCCAAACAGCTCGGTCAGCACTGCCTCGATCGCGGGCATCGTCATGGTTGCACTGCCAGAATCCACTTCTCGGTTATGAGAAGCGATAGGCTTCACGACAAGGTCGCTAGCACCGGCAACTGTGATCACACACGCATTTCGGCCGTCCAGAAGCGACTGGATGAGCGGCGAGACCGACTCGTGGGCGCTCCAGGCGCGCGATTGATCCGAGTACAGCGTGTCACAGCGCACGCGCCGCGAGATGGCCGCCGACGTCGTTGATGCCGTTTGGTTGCTCACTTTTGATGCTGCGACGGCATCGCCTTCCTCAGCAATCGGACGTCGGAGCATCAGCAACTCGCCAGAGTGGAAGTTGGCGCGGACGAGCTGCTCCACGGACGAAGCAGGCGCGTTGCTCGACCCGCCACCTTCTTCAACAGGTTGTTGGACGACCTGGGCGACAATTGCAGCATCGCACCGTGCGCGCCAGAGCTGATCGTGCAGGTGTCGGCGAGCCTGTTTGCTCTCTCTCAACGCCTCGCGAAGCGGAGCGTGTTCAGCATGAGCCACGCGCGCGTAGCGGTCCGCGTTGCTCACGAGAGCCATCACCGGAGCGCGCAGACTCGCCAGGAACCGGTGGCAGTCAGCTTGGAGCGCGAGCATCGGAGCTCGCAGCTCCCTCGTGAGTTGAACACGCAGCGTTCGCACTTCCGATAGCGCTTCACTCGCTCGAGCGTGGACACTGCGGCGAAGCACGAGATGACGCTGCAACGCTGCATTCTGCGCCTGTAGATGGTCGCGCGCGTGCGATCCAAAGGCCTGGAACGCGCGCGACTCGGCACTCTTGGCGGCCACCGCGCCCTTGAGGTGGTTCACCTGGTGCTGCAGGCAGTCGCGCTCGTCCACGAGCTGCTCGCGCTGCCTGGCAAGGTCGTCACCACGTGCAAGAGCCGCTGAGAGCTTCCCCGCGGCTTCGTCTCGCTGCCGCTCGAGGTGTTCGCTACGTGCCTGAGCCTCCGTCCACTTCTCCATGAGCGTAGCCACGTGCTCACCACGTGCACCCACCTCTCGGGTCAGTCGAGCGACGTCGTCGCGCGATAGTTCGAGCTCTCGCTGCACCAGAGCCTTCTCACGCTCGACGTCGCCGCGAACGCGCTCACTTTCAACAAGAGCAGCTTGAGTCTCTGTGATGGAAGTGCGGAGAGCCGACAACTCGTCGTGCTGCATCGAAACGCACGCGCTGAGCTCGAGAACTTGCAGCGCGCGCTGGTGGGATTCGACGAGCGCTCGGTCCTTGGCGTCACGCGCGTCTTGCAGCTCTCGGCACAGGAAGGACGCGGACGGAGAGGCCGCTCCGTCGGTGGAGCTGATGTCGTCTTCCTCTTGGTCGTGGTGTTCGCTTGCTGCTGCATTGATCGAGGCGATGTCGGTGGTGGAGTAGCGGCGACGCCCGTGGCTACTGTTGCCGCCATTGGCGACGGACGCGGCAGTCCGGAGCTCGAGCACCTCGCGCTGGAGCTGGTCGAGCTCAAGCATGAGCGCGTGGTTGCGCTGCTCCACACCGCCCCGGCGTTTCCGTTCGTCCTGAACCTGCGCCGTCAGGTCCACCAGTAGTTGGGCGAGAGAAGACGAAGTTGCTGCAGGTTGTGACGACGCTGGAGATTCACGTCCACCAGCGGCAGGGTCAACGTCATCGTCATGACTGCTACTGCCGTCCGTGAACGGCGGTATCTCGTCCATCTCGTTGATCTGTGACCTTGAGGGACCACCAGCGGTCGATCTCTTGGCTTCGGCTCTCGGACAGTGTGGCGGTGGAGATGGCGACACTTCCACTGCGGTCGTTACCGTGCAGCCACGGACGAAAATACGTCGTCAATGCTCTCGAAGACGGCTATTTCCGGCAGTACCAAGCTGGCAAAGCCACACACTGTGACCTCCAACGAGTTCTCTCACATCAACGGCTACAGCACATAAGGCCGGTCTCGATTTGGTGGCGTAGCATGTCCATGAGCCGAGCACGCGCAGGGCGGCTGAGCAACCAAGAGCTCGATGAGCTGCGCTCCAAGGTGACAAAACGCCATGCGTTTCACTCCGTGTAGATGGTAGAGCACTGGCCTGACACATGTCTGTTGTAGTTGGCACAGGCGGCGGCGCACGACCCACGGGTGTCTCTGTCAGACAACCGACTGAAGCCGCGGGCGGCCGCGAACGCGCGGCGGAGTAAGCCCATGACCTCCGTCTACCGCCGCAAGAGCGCCGACCCGCAGCTGGAAGACGAAGACGGCACGTTCCCGCCTGATCGAAGGACGAAACCGGGCAAGAAGACGCTCGCGAGCATCGAGTACGAAAGGCAGTTCGCCACTTTCGACTCGATGGACGCGAAACGAGCGGCGGCGTCGTCCTCGACGGCGAGCAAAGCGATCGGTGCGGCTGCCAAGAGCGTGCTGCAGGATGAATACGTGACGCGGCCACGTGAGGTGAGCGCCATCCCGCAAAGCCTGGCGTCGACGCAGACTACGGTGGCCTCAAGGAGCGACCCACTCCCGACGGGCAAGCGCATGCCTTCAGCTCCCGCCAGCCCGCAAGTGTTCCTGTGCTAGAGAAGACCAGGTATCTAGTCAAAGCTCGCAGGTAACATCGAGATGAACGCGTGCAAGGGGCGATCGCGTTGCTTTACGCGCTTCGTGCTCGAGTCATTTGATGTGATGGTAGAGTGGTAGTAGTGATGGTACTGGTGTAGGCTGGCGTCATCGACAGCGTCGTCAACCGCAGCATTATTGACCGGCCGACGTCGGTGGCGGCACGTACTTCATGCGTGCACGCGCGTTGATCTCGCCGCTCTGGGCCTGGAGCCGCGCCAACTCCTTGATCTCGCGCTGCCGCTCCTTCTTGCGCCGGTTCTCTCGCTGACGCTTGGTCAGCCCGTCCACGAGCTTCTCGCTCTCCGCGACTGCCGCCGCCGACGCCTTTGCCGATTTGGAGGACGCGGTGCGCGAAACCACGTGCCAGCCGTCGTCCTCGTCGTCCTCATCGGCGTTTCCTTCTTCGCTGCTCCCGTCCTCGAGGTCCTGACGGCTGCGAACGTCGTTAGCGTCGCTTGTGCTCGTCGCTTCCCCGACATTAGGCAGTGAGGAAGCTGCGGGTGCGCTTGGGCCCGTCTTGGACCCACGAGACGGCTCGTCCGCGCGGATCAGCGCCGCCTCCACGTGGAACTCCGTCTCTCCATCGTCGTAGCGCAGGTGGTACGTGCTGCCGCGGCGCACCTGATGCAACAGTCGACAGTTTAAGCGCACGTCAACACGTCAGGACCAGGTGAGACCATCTATCCATCTTCGTTTCTGGCACGCACCTCAGTCACAACGGCGGGAAACCATGCGTCGCCGCCTTGGAAGCGCGCGAAAACGCGCTGGTCGAGCTCAAAGCGCGGGCCCACGGGCTTCACGCTGGACACGGCGCCGCCGAGCGCCGCCGGCTTGAAGCGGCGCGTCGCCAGCACCTGCGCGGCCGGGCGGCCGTCGTCGCTGTCGCTGTCGCTGTCACTGACGTCGCCGTCGTTGTTGCTCTCGTCGTCTGCGGTCTTGCGGGCCGACTGAGACGACTCCGCCGTCCCCGGGGGCGCCTGGTCGCCCGCCTTCTTGCTCTTCTTCTTGGTCTTCTTCTTGCCCTTCTTCTTGGCGTTGCCGCTCGGCGTGGCGCTCGAACTGGCCGCCTTCTGGGCCGCTGCCGGGCGCTGGAGCCACTTCCACGCGATCAGCGAGAGCGCGATCAGCAGCAACGTCGCCAGCAGCCGTGCGGACGTCGAGAAGGCCGCGGCCATGGCGGGAGTCGGACTGGTCGCGGAAGACGGTGGAAGAGCTTGCCGATCAACTACAAAAATGTGCGAGTTACGCAGAAAGCGTAACCCCAAAAGGCGGGGGTTACGCTTTTTCGTTCGTCGCACACCTGGGTCAAACGGGAAACTACCGTTTCTATATCTATTTCTAAGAGAAGCTCAACGATTGGTGGAAAATCGTACAGACATGTGATTGGTTGTAAAAAACTTCAAATGCATGTTGAAGCCGAGCATGGGCGAAATGCAGGAAAGTGTGATACGAATCAGATCACTTTTGTGATACTCGATCCTGATTGGTCAGAATGTGCGTTTTGTTTAGAGTTTCGCTGGTCTCGTGAGTCCATCGTGGTTGAAGTTGATTGGCTCAGAATTGAAGGATACGGCTGGTGCAGCTCGTGCGACCGACTGGGCTTTCAGAATAGGGAAGGCAGCGTCAGTTCGGCATCGCCAGCTTGCTTCTGCTTAAAGCAAGAGCTCGGTGGCACGATGGCGGCGACCGAGCCACGCGTATGTACTAGTACCTTAGGTAGTTATCTCGACGTACTGCAGTTGCGATTTGGAGCCAACTGCCAAGGTGATAAAATTTACAGTAATTAACATCTCGCTCAACGTCCAGAGGGAGAGCGGGTCTGTATTTCTTTAATACCGCTATCAATCACGTGCCTACAGTAAATAAATACTCAGCATGAGTCAAATGCACCATTCGTCTCCTTCTCGTTGAGGGTGAGTATTGAACGCCGTGTCCCTGCTGGCTGCGCCTCGTCCCGACGCGCACTTGCACACTCAAAATCAAAAATCAATGCATGTGATCGATCGTGCCCAACACGTGTAACGAAGCATGCACTCCGTGGTTTAACCTGCCACCATTCTTCCAACAATTTAGCCAAACGAGCTCCTGTGCTTGCTTGCGTTGCCGCCTCGTGCTCTGGATGAGGGACCCTGAAAGGTCGCGATATGTGGTGTGATAAAAAAATATCACGCTGCAAGTTTGTCGACCTGCTGTTTCGCATACTTAAGCCAAGTGAAAACCACGATCGTGCAGGGAAACTTCGGGCAAGCATGATTATTTTCTATCACAACCGAGCCTGGAGGAACGACTGAAAATATCATGATTGGACGAGATGGGTTAACCGGGAAGCCACTTCAACGACAGTCGTGTGGTGCACATAATTGAGCTAGTCCAGTGTGCAAATTGACCCACCGAACGCCAAGCAAAGCGAAAGCTCGCTGATACAACATGCTGCGTGTACATACAGTACGCGCTGATCAGTCACCTTGCCACTCGTCGATCTCGTTGCGCAGTGTAACTCAAAAGCCGTTTATCAAACTGGGCATGCAAAGCATGAAGCTTCATGGCGAGATCCATGCGTGTACACACATGCATGTACTAGGCTCGTCACGGATCCGCTACGCGCAAAGGTGCGGTATCTGATCGTGATCCGCTTATTTGACTCACGAGGTGCCAGAGAGTGCGCATGTGGAAGATCGACCGACCGACATATGCTGAACGAACAATTGAGTCAAACAAAGTGGACGCGGATGGATCGATGCTCTGTGTAGTGCAATACTGTTTGCAAAGGATACTGTACCATTTTCAGCGCGGTTCGACCGTTCGTTATGTAGAGTACAGAGTACAGTACTTTTTACCAAGTCGGTTCGAAAAAGTGGCGCGCGAAGCCAAAAGATCGCGCCGTTACGGTACATACTGTACTATATTTTAGTCGCACATCCGCCCGCGATTTACTGTGTACACAGTACACAGAGCAGATGAGTCGATGTATACATTTGTCCAGTCAAAATAAAATAAGATCCTTCTTCAAACGCGTATCTTTGCAAGATGCGGTGGCTCGTCCGCCTGAACAGCCCGCCAGCCACTCGAACGCTTGCAAAGATAAAAAGATCGCGCCCTTTGTCAAAAGTGGCACTCTGTGATATGCGTCCACAGCGTACAGTGTCATCGTGTACGCAGCGTATCTTTCGCTTGAAGGGGCGGCCATTGAAAAGACGCTTGCCGCCTGTCTAGATGCGATCTACAGTATCTGCCGATTGGAGCATTGCTGTCTACGAGTTAGCACGTTATCACACGCGCGACGGGGGTGTTCGTTAAAAAACAGGCAGTAGAGAGAGTATATGCGCTTAAGTGTCGATAACAGCCAAGGTAAAGGGACGCGATGGCCAAGCAACGATTGTTCCCAGCATTGAGGCTTGCAAACCAGGGATGTGATGGCTTGACTGCAGTAAATGACAGCATGCACTTTTGAAGCGAGCACTCGAGCCGCTTTCACACAGTACTGTACAGTGTACCGGTGTTGTACAGTACTGCTGCGGCGCCAATAAGCGGGCACGGCGGCGAGACAAGGAGCCGCACGCACGCGCGCACCGTCCCAAATTTTGATGGCGATCGCAAATCAGACTGTAACGACCTTCCATCTTATTTTTGAAGGCTCTTAGTCGGGGCGAAGGGACACCGCCATATGGCTTTTGTTTTCACCATCTACTCGAACAAAGAATGCCCCAAGCACCACCGCGCTTGGGATTAAGAAAGTCAAGCTCTGTAGCACATGAACCGTCGCGATCTTCCGGCATCATCGCATCCAAAGTGTCGTGTCGGGCGCATAAATGCAGCCCAGTTTCTCGATACCGTAGAGCGGGCAAGGGCCCTAAAGACACGGTCTCCCGTGCGTTCCTTTTCGTGCAGTACACTGGGTGCGAGTAAAGAGGATCTGGAAAGGGCGCGACGCCCACGGTACCCATCTGGGAGACGTTCGATATGCACCCCATCGACGCCGGCAGACGATGCAGACAAGTGTATGGCGTTCAGTATCCGTTCGCGTTGGGAAACCAGCGGATAAACCAGAGTTGCACTCGACGCGGTTCCTTTCGCGCCTTGACCGCGGCCGCGCGGGCGCGAGCGGCGCCTGCGATTGGCTGGATCATCATCGAAAGCCGTTTCACCGATCGCCCGCTTCCAATTTCCGCGCCCTCCGGCCTGTCCCCTCCCTTTTTTCTCGTTTTCCTTGGCGTGCGCCCCCGTGGTCAAAATCGAATCCCCCTCGGAACATTAGCCACGTTTAAATCGCAAAGAGAAAGAAGGAAGCGATAGAGGAGCTAACACTACCGAGGGAGGAGATGCGCCGGCCTGCCTCCTCTCCATCGGTGGGTGGGTGGGTGGCGACCGACGTCTACGATAAATAAAAACACCGCCGCGTTGGTCAAAACACGCAGCGCGATGCATACGAAACCCAAGTGAAAGTCCAAGAGAAGGATCCAACGAGGGGGCTCGATGGAGGGCCAGCAAAGCGGCGCGCGCGGCCAGCCAGCCGTCCACACAGCAATACGCCCCGGAGCGATCGCGTCGCCCTTCCTCGGCCGTCCGTCACTGCGATTCAACCGTTACTGCTGCGCCTTATCGACCAACGCAACGCACGCACGAACCATGGAGCGAGCGTCGTCGTGGCACGCGGTGGACGCCAAGCAGCAGCCGCCCATGCTGTTCGCGCTGTCGGATCCATCCGTCGCCGGTATGGGCGCCACGTCCATGTCAGCGCAAGATACGCTCTCGTCAGCGCGATCCTCCGGCTGGATCGCGCGCGATCCTCAAGATCTCCTGCGCGCTTCTGCCGGGATCAGCGCGCCCTACGCCTGGGCGGACGACAACTCGCCCTTCTCCTCCACGACTCAAGACGACTACATCTACGGCGCTCGACCGATGGGGAACATCAACCAGTCGTATGCTGTCCGCTCGTCAGCCATGTCCTCGCTCGGTGGGCCCACCGACGCGTACGGCATGGGTATGATGATGATGAGCCACGGCATGATGGCGGGCCACGGACCCATGGGCAACCCGATGGCCGTCTCGGCCTCTGCCTGCCGCTCGCATCGCGCGCGAGAGATCGCCATCGGCCGCTGGACCAGCGAGGAGCACCGGTGGTTCCTCAAGGGCCTCGAGATGTTCCAGGGCCCCGCGTGGGGCGAGATCGCGAGGCTCATCGGCTCGCGCACGTCCACCCAAGTGCGCACGCACGCGCAGAAGTTCTTCACCAAGCTGGCCCGCCAGAACCAGACGCTGCCGCACTTTGAGGCGCAGATCCGCAAGGAGCGTGAGCGGCTCATGGCCCAGGGCATCGCCATCGCCAACTCCACATCGTCGCAGACATCGACGCCGACAGCAATGCGCGCTCCGCCATCGCTGCTGTCACGCACGAGCCTCAGCGGGGACGTCGGTGACGGCATCGGCGCGTACAACTACACGCAGAGCGTGACGCCCACGGCCACCAACGCCATGTTCAACCTCCACAGCGCTGGCAACAACGCGAACAGCTTCGCGCTAGCGTCGCTGTCGCCGACCGCCACCAAGCTGTCGACGCTCACCAAGAAGCGCTCGCACCGCGACATGCTGGCCATGGCCATGCACGACAGCATCTCGCCATCGTCCTCGTCCTCGTCTCTCGACGGTGGCGCGTTCTCTGGTCTGGGGGACTACAACAGCCAGCAGCCGCAGCAGCACAACTACTCGTCCATGGTGGGGAGCAGCAACAAGCCGCGCCTCAACGTCGACACGAGCGCCGCCTCGGTCTCGAGCATTACCGGATACCCGCAGCAGCCGTCGCCGCTGTCCTGGTGTGGACCACTGCCGTCGCCCATACAGCACCCGCAGCACCAGCAGCAAGAGAACGTGGCGCTGGACGAGTCGCTGCCGTCCATGACCAATCTGCTGCGGAGGCGCAGTGTGACGGCCGTGTCGCCGCCGTCGGTGGCAAACTGAATGAGTGAGTGAACCGGGCGACAGGTAGGTTTTAGTATTTTATTCCAGCGTGTTTTACTACGAAATAGCCACGAATTAGTGTAAATAAACGTGCTTTCACTTATTACAGCGTTTCCAATTTGACTAAAATTTGTGAAACAACCACGTTCGGATTTATCTCAATATAACCTTCATATTGCACTAAAATACGACGAGTTAGTCCCCCGACGTTCTTAAAACTACGGTTACGCGGTTATTTCGGAGGAGCTCGTCCTTGCAGCCGCCGCGTCACCTCCGCGGTTGCCACGTTCGAATGACCGGATTCCTGGTCCAAAATTGATCCTTCCGACGTCCGTCTCCATCGCTAACTAATGACGGCCAGCGGCACGCGCAAGCGGCGCGACAAACGGCGCGACAAGCGGCGCGACAAGCGGCGCGTCCGCTCGTCCGCCACTACGGGCACGTCTTCAGGCGCCGACAAGCGCGCACGGCACGCGGTGGTGCTCGTGCTGGGCGACGTGGGGCGCAGTCCGCGCATGCAGTACCACGCGCTATCGCTCGCGCGCATGGACCCAGACCTGCGCGTCAGTCTGGCGGGGTACGCGGGCGAGACGTGCGTGCCCGAGCTGTACGAGCAGCGCAACCTACAGTTCCTCACGTTCTCGCCGTGCGCGACGCGCCCGCTGCCCGTCAAGGTGGTCGTGCAGTTCTTCCAGCTGCTGTGGCTGCTGCTGGTCTCCGCCGGCCCCTTCGACCTCGTGCTGCTGCAGAACCCGCCCACGTACGCCGCCGTAGCACGTTCAGTAGTGTATGGAATCGGTGGCTGAGGTGCTAACCGACCCTGTGGATGCAGGATCCCGACGTTCGTGGCCGTGTGGCTGTGCTGCCGGCTCAAGGGCGCCAAGTTCGTCGTCGACTGGCACAACCTCGGCTACAGCATCCTCGCGCTGTCGCTCGGCGACCGCCACCTGCTCGTCAAGGCAAGTACTGCTTGGTGAATCAAGACGGTGTTACCGTGGTCACTCACGTGCGTGTGACGGTATCCCGCTAAGGACAGATCGCGACCTGGACGGAGCGCGTGTTTGGGCGCAAGGCGGACGCCAACTTCTGCGTGACGCGCGTCATGCAGCGGTGGCTGCGCGACACGTGGCAGATCGAGGCGACCGTGCTGCACGACAAGCCACCGCCGTTCTTCCGGCCGACGCCCATCGAGACGCAGCACGAGCTGTTCGCGCGCGTCGCCGACCAGCTCGACCAGTGTCGTGACGTACGCAATCGGCTGCAGGGTCCTAACTTCACCATAGATTTGTTCACGCTGGTTTCTCTCACAATGATTCGCTTGCCAGATCGTGAAATGGGACAACAAGACCGAGGAAACGCTCGTGACGCGCAAGATCAGCACCAAGAAGAGCGCTTCGACCGCCTCTGTGGTGGCTCGCGAGGACCGCCCGGCGATGCTCATCAGTTCGACGAGCTGGACCGCCGACGAGGACTTTGGCATCTTGCTGGACGCGTTGCAGCGGCTGGACGCGCGCACGGCGTCGCTGCCGCCGAGCGAGTTCCCCAACTTGCTGGTCGTCGTCACGGGCAAGGGTCCGCAGAAGCAAATGTACCTGGAGAAGATCAAGCTGCTCGCGTTCCGTCGCATCCGCATCGCCACCATGTTCGTTCAAGCTTGCTAAGCTCTCGGATTGCTGGATACGTTGGCTGGTAGGCTGACCTGTTCGTGTGCTTTGTGGCGTTTCTAATTTGTCAGGTGGCTCGAAGCGAGCGACTACCCGCTCATCCTCGGCAGCGCCGACCTCGGCGTGTGTCTGCACACGTCTTCGTCCGGACTCGACCTGCCCATGAAAGTGCTCGACATGTTCGGGTGCGGCCTGCCCGTCTGTGCCGTCGGCTTCAAGTGTCTGGACGAGCTGGTGCAGCATGACAAGTACGTGATTGGCAGTAGTGTGAACGTCGTGTTGTCCGAGTGCTGACGTGGCCGTGTGATTTGTGTGCTAATTGTCAAGGAATGGCCTCGTGTTCGACACGTCGGACCAATTGTCGGAGCAGCTCTTTGATCTGCTGAAGGGTTACCCGGGCAGCACCAAGCGACTGAACCGCCTCCGCGGCGCTCTCGCCAACGTCGAGGTACTGTACGCTGCGATGTTGTGGGTGTTCGCATATCGGCTACATTGAGCGCACCTCTGACTGTTCTGTGTTTTGGATTCTGGTTGCATCAGCACTGGCCCGAGAACTGGAATCGCGTGGCCGCGCCCGTGTTCCGCAAACAACTCGCGCTCTAGCAGGTGGGAAAGAAATCACATTGTGTAGCTTCTGTTAGCTGCTAGCAGTTTCTGTATCCAGTTCTCTTGACAGAACTGACACTTTACAGTACCAAGTACTGTAGCCGAGATGTCAACGTGTGTCCAGCGCCACCACACAGTCGATGGATTAACTCAACTCAAGATTAATCCAAACCCATTTCTTTGTAGCATGCGGCGATTGGGCAAGGACGAAGCCACCACCGACCGTGGAACTTGGTGTCGACATTTGCCTACCGTCTCCAAACCCACCGGAGCTGCATTTTTATCTTCACGGGTGCTGGCCACAAGCAAGCGACCTTACCGTGTTTCACACGCGTGACTCCATACACACAGAACAAGCTTCGGTGCACAGAGCATGGCTACATGGACGGCACGCCGGCGATTTCTTCCACGAGATACGACTCAAAGGACGAGTGTGCGAACAGCGGGATTAGTTTTCACCTCGCGCGTTCTCTCACTCGTCTCGGCGCTTTCGGAGGTTCTCGTGAAGTCAGTTGAGCCATTCGTCATGATCGAAGCGCGTCGCGCCACCATACAATCAGAGGATGCGCGTTGGAAGCGTCCCCATCGAGGTCTTCGTCGTGTTTGCGGTGGCCGGCACCGCAGCAGTGCATGCGACCGAGGCGGTGGCCGGGACCCCGAGAGCGCTTGCGACCCCGGCGGTGGTCGGGACCCCGGGACCGATTGCGACCACGGCGGTGATTCGGTGCTCGGCCACATTCGAGGAGCCCACGTGGGGATGCGGCGGCCTGTGCGACGACGGCATCCCGTGCGTCGTGTCCGACTACTACTCCACCGATTGCTCGGAGTGCGTCCACGACGTTGACTACGAGTGCCAGTACCTGTGCATCGACAACGCATACGACAAAAGCGGCGCCTTTAACTACCTGATCCCGTACAGCGCGGCCCAGCGGAAAGATGCAGCGGTCGACGCGTACGAACGAAATGCTTCCGATGGTGCCGACGCCTTCCCGTCCAACGACGACCTCAAGTCCATCGCGACGATGCAGCTCAAATCCTCGGCCACCACTGTGTACGTGCTCGAGACGCCGCCTGGATACGGCAAAGATGGGTTTGCTCACGATGAATACGTTCTCGCTGCGATGAGTTCAGGTACATCAGTGGCGGGTCAAGCTATGACAGAATATTCCCTGGTGCGACCGTCCAGCTCGATCTCGCGACCGACCTCTTGACCAAGCAAACCCAAGTCAGCAAGATCGGGTTTTACAGCGTCGACCTCCGGTCTGTCGTCAATGACCTTCCGACGATGCTACCTCCAAACATCAGCTCGCTGACGCTCCAAAATACCATGTTCGCCTCGCTCGACCTCGAACTGGAAGCCTCGTTCCCTGCGCTTCTCCAACTGTAAGTATCCGAGTCACGATCATGTTGACTTTTCGCAAGAGCGTTCATAAATACTCAACATTTTGGTGTTGTGACGTGGTATGGTTGCGCAGGTACATCGACTCCAACAACGGCACCTTCACGTTGTTCAGTGCCAGCCACTCCGAGCTGCAGACGTTGTAAGTTAAGGCGTTTGACTGCATCACCGGGTGCATCGCAGCGTTGTACAGAGCTCTAACACCCCTTGATGCTCTATTCCTTTAGATCCGCGAAATGGAGCAGCCTCACGTCGTTCCAAGTGTCCATGCCCAAGCTGACAACACTGTGAGTACCCACCCACCCATCTCTGTCCCGGCCCCGCCCAGATTGCAGCTCAAAACCAGCAATTTTGTTTCCAAATGTGCAGATATCTGCAGACGAATGCTCTCACAACGTTTGACTCCAGTCTCCCCGAGCTCCTGTACTTGTAAGGGCGAGGCGACAACGAGCGCCTGAGGGAATCCGTTGTCCTCTAATATCCGGACTTGACGTATTGCAACCCGCAGGGACCTAAGCACAAACAACCTCACTTCGTTCCAAGCAACGGTGCCCAAGCTCAATTCGCTGTAAGCAAGCAACAGTGCTTTCGCGAATCATCTTTCTTCATCAAGGACACTGAAGAGTGTGCGTGACGAGTGCATCTTTGCAGGTTTTTATGGATGAACAACTTCGAAGGGTTTGACGTCAGCCTGCCTGAGCTCCAGATATTGTAAGTCAGCGATTTGATACACGAAGGCGTGCGTGTGTGTGGCTTCTGACTATCAAGCGCTCGTGACGTTGTGTCTCCCTGTGACATGGACCTGGGTAGCAACAGGATCAAGACTTTTACGTCGAACTTGCCCAACCTAACGGCTCTGTAGGTCGACCTGTGTGCTCTCTGAACCTTTTTCAGATTTCGCTGACTACTGCTCGTTCTGATGGCCTGGCATGTTCAGGAGCCTGGCCAACAATCAGCTCACGTCGATTCTGGCGAGTCTCTTTGAGATGAAAAAACTCACCGAGTTGTACGTTTCTTCGATTCGAATGCCAGGCTACTTCATCCTACCAGGACCCACATATATCGACACCACCCACTATTCACCTGCAGATACCTCGCCGGCAACCCCTTGGAGACGCCAATTCTAACAGAAGAGTAGATCCAATTCCTCGACACGCTAGAGTTGGACATCACCAACGCGGACATATCGGGGGAGATCAACTGCGGCAACTTGGCAGAGCGACGCATCGGATCGGGTCTGACGGTCTGCGTCGACGAGGAAGCAACGAGTCACACGGGTCTGATCATCGGCTTAGTTAGCGGAGGTTTCGTTCTGGTGCTCGCGCTGGTTGGAGGTCTCGTCTGGCGCCGCCATCGACGCAACAACGCCAAGGCGACCACAACCAATGGTAGCACAGCAACGTCCAACCAGTATTTCACCCCCAACCGAGCGACGCTATGGAGTGACGCTGACCTGTGCGCTCTGCGAGTTGATGTTGAGGATATCCGCGACGTCAAGGAGCTCGGAAAAGGGTCCTTCGGCGTCGTCTACCTCGTCAAGTACCGGAACACTGACCTCCTGGCGTCCAAACGTCTCCTCAACCGCGCTGGCAACCGGAACACAACCGACGACCACCTCCGCCTGCAGACGTTTGTCAATGAGATCAAGCTGGTCGCCGGGTTGGACCATCCCAACATCGTGCGGCTCGTGGGTGTCGCCTGGAAGTACCACGACGATCTGCAGGCGCTGTTCGAGTACATGGAGCTGGGCGATCTGCGCAAGTACCTCGTCAAGACGGCCAAGTCCAGTGCTCACATGTGGGACGCCCAGAAGTTCCGACTTGCTGTCGACGTCGTCGAAGCGCTCGTGCACGTGCACTCGTTCGTTCCTCCCGTAGTCCATCGCGACGTCAAGTCCAGGAACGTGCTGCTGACTGGTCAAGGCGGCGAGACCCGCGCCAAGCTGACGGACTTTGGCACGGCACGCAACCAGTCGACCGACGCGACCATGACCGCCGGCGTTGGGACGGGTCGATGGATTGCTCCCGAGGTGCTACAAGGGAATCCGGAGTATGGCCCGCCCGCCGACATCTACAGCGTGGGCGTATTGCTGTCGGAGCTCGACACGCACGCGATCCCGTACAGTGACGTCGAGGTTCGAGGGTCGCGAGCTGGTGGGAAGCAGTTGTCGAACGTCGCACTGCTCCAGATGGTGGCGGCGGGTGAACTGCGGCCGAGCTTTGGTCCGAACTGCCCTGCGGTGGTGCGCGAGCTGGCCGAGCTGTGCATGTCGCAGGATCCTAGCCAGCGACCGACGGCCGCCGAGGTGCACTTCGTGCTGCAGTCTATCGGGCGCTCGCTGTTCGCACCGTGAGGTGGCTCCGAGATCGATCGGGTCCTTGGCGTGTCCGTGCATGTCAGTTGGCATCTCTCTCTCTCTCTCTCTCTCTCTCTCTCTCGTGACGGTCGGTTGCGGATTTGAGACGACCGTCTTGCATGTTGAACGTTGTAGTTGGAGACTGAAAATCCATTTTTTTTCTGCCTGTTTCTTTGATGTTGTGCTAGGGCTTTTACGTACAGTAGGCGGCAGCGCGGGCTTCCTGTGTACCCGATACCGGTCGGTGCGTACCTGAACGAGCGAGAGGTAGCAGACACAAGGGAGCGAGAGCAACGACGCCAAGACTAGCGGCTTTTGAAGAGGGCGCGTCTGGCTCGAGGGCGCCGAGATCGTCGACTGGTTCGTCGTCGACTTCACATGCATAACAAACAAGCCGCCTCCGCTCCCCTGGCAAACGCCATCCTGCCATCTTTTTTAGCACAGTACTGCAGTAAAGTTACTGCTGTGCGTGATAAGCCACGGATCATGACGTCTGGAGCTCCGAAGGTGTTGCTTGTTCCTTACCTTTGATATCTTGCGCGATTCACTTGGCTTCGCTGTCAACTTCAACTTGGGGAACAAATTGTCGTTTATCAACCAATAGGAGACAGTTATAATTATATCAACTAGTTTGATTGGATGGATAAATTCATCTGGTTTTAGTAAATGAAAAAAAACGTACCCATTCGACGATCGCCACATTGTGATGACGGATCTTACAGTAAATCAATCCGAGTGATCGCGCCAGCACCCGGGGCCACTGAACGTGATGCAGCGATAGTACTGGCTTTGGTCGGTGCTCGCTTAGTGCTCCGCCCATTCCCTTCTTCTCCTCTGTAGTTGATCGGCTTGTGTCGTGGATTGATGTACGGCACCGTGATCCAGTTCCTTCGAGCATCTGCCGTTGTCTATGCGCTCGCTGCGACGTCAGTGCACGCGGACTGCTCGTCCGCACCGAAACAGCTGACGTGGGAATGCAGCAACGCCTGCGACGCCCATATCCCGTGCGTCGTGTACAATGCCACTGACGACTGCGCTGGATGCAACGTCGGTGTGAACGAAGCGTGCAAGTACCAGTGCTTCCCGCAGGTCAACGACAACGGCGACTTCCTATTCCTGATCCCCTTCGGCGCGTACCAGAGCGAGCAAGAGCAATCGGATAGAAAAACGGACGCCAACTATGCTGCCAACGTCGCCGCATACGAAGAGGACGCGTCGGAAGGCGCTGACGCGTTCCCGTCCAACGACAACCTCACCTCCATCGCCACCATGGACCTCGCCTCCAACGTCACTGTTGTGTACGTGGTATCACGGTTATTGGTGTGATAAGACTGTCTCCTGTTCTGTATAATTAAATGCGACGTCATGCGCAGGTTCTTCTTCGGCGGACCGATCTACGACCGCTTCCTGGCCGACAAGGTTAAGGTCGACCTCGCGCCGGATCTGCTGACGCGCCAGTCGCAGCTCGAGTGGATCGGGTTCCTCAGCATGGACCTCGAGTCGGCGGTTGGCGATCTGCCGACGATGCTGCCGTCTACTATCAAGCGAATTTCGCTCCAGAACTGCGTCCTAACGACGTTTGACCTGGACCTGGAGAGCTCCTTCCCGCTTCTCAGTCGAATGTAAGTGTCGCCCGCTCAACAACTACTGGGGTAAGTATTGCACTACGGTTAACTGTTTGTGTTGTAAATGACGCAGCGCTGTCAAGAACAACCACTTGCAGTCCTTCAACGCCAGCCACTCCGCTTTGCAGACGCTGTACGTGGATTTTAAGTGGTTGGCATGTCTGAGACCATCGCGGGTCGCCAGACTCATGCCATTTCTGCCATGAACTGCGCAGGGATTTAAACAAGAACGAGCTCAAGGCATTTGATATGCAGATGCCTCAACTAACAACACTGTGAGTGACCACGCTGTGCTCTGAGTTACTGATTTACCAGGTGGAGTTGCTGTAGAGCTGACAACTTTTGTTACTTGCACGCTCAGAATCCTGTCACACAATGCACTCGAGGCATTTGACATTGAGCTTCTACAGCTGCAGTATCTGTAAGTCGTCGGGTATGAGTGACGAAAACTGCGCCCGAAGGCCTAACAACCTTCTGCTGTTCCGCAACAGGGACCTGCTCGACAACAACCTCAGGTCCTTCGATGCGCGGCTTTGCCGAATTTGACGACACTGTAAGCTGCCCGCCATGTCATGAGGCCAACCCGGCAGTATTGCTCACCCTCCGCTCTCTTGTTCTCGTATGCGGAACTACCAGGAGTTTGGCTGACAATGACCTCATCTCAATTCCACACAGCATCTTCGAGTTGAGGAAGCCATCGGAACTGTAAGTTATCTGACTGTCCAGCGTGTGGGGTGGTCTCGTACTCACCACTGCTGCGTGACTAACACGTGCAAATGCTGCCTCATGTTCGTAGAAATCTGAGCGGAAATCCGCTCCAGACGCCAATGCTCACGGGACCTCAGGCCGATTTCCTCGATTTTGTCACGCTGGACCTCACGAACGCTGACATTTCCGGGAACATCAACTGCAGTGGCTTGGAGGAGCGTCAGATCAGCACGGGCCTAACCGTCTGCATTACTGACGGCAGTTCGACCAGTGCCAGCACGACCACGAGTCCGACACAAACACCGGCAACCACGAGCACTTCAAACGCGACCTCTCCGACAACTTCAGGGCGACTCGGACTGATTCTCGGTCTCGTCAGCGGCGTGGTCATACTTGCAGTGGTGTTTGTCGGTGCTTCATCATGGTATCGGCACCGGCATTTCCGCTCTAGCCACGACTTCTTCGCCAACAGCACCGCGATCCTCTCAGACTCGAAGCCGCCGGCTGTTCCTAGTTCACTGTGAAGTGACGCCCAGCTGTGCGCACTTCGAGTCAACGTCGACGACATTTGCGACATCAGAGAGCTCGGCAGCGGGTCTTTTGGCGTCGTCTGGCTCGTCAAGTACCGACACTCCGAGCTCCTTGCGTCCAAGCGGCTGATCAACAGCCCCGACAACGAGACCCGTGTCGGCTACCAAGAGTGTATGCAGATGTTCGTCAGCGAAATCAAGCTCGTCGCCGGTCTGGAACATCCCAACATCGTGCAGTTCGTGGACGTCGCGTGGAAATACCACAACGATCTCCAGGCGCTGTTCGAGTACATGGAGCTGGGCGATCTGCGCGAGCACTTGGCAACGACATCGGACTCGCGTGTCGGTGTGTGGGACGCCCAGAAGTTCCGACTGGCGATCGACGTCGCCGAAGCACTCGTGTACGTGCATTCGTTTGAGTTGCCTGTTGTACACCGCGATATCAAGTCGAGGAACGTGCTCCTCGCCAGTCAGGATGCCACAATCCAAGCCAAGCTCACGGACTTTGGCGCAGCGCGCAGCCAGTCGGAGGAGGCGACCATGACTGCCGCCGTCGGCACTGGTCGATGGATCGCTCCCGAAGTGCTCGCCGGTAGTCCGGACTATGGTCCTGCCGCCGACATGTACAGCTTCGGAGTGCTCATGTCGGAGCTGGACACGCACGCGATCTCGTACGATGATGCTGTCGGACGCGCGTCACAGACGGACGGGAAGATGACGAACATCGCGCTGCTACAGATGGTCGTGGCTGGGGCGCTTCGTCCGAGCTTTCATCGAAAGTGTCCGCGGGCGGTGTGAGAACTGGCGGAGAAGTGTATGGCTCAGGACTCACGGCAACGCCCGACCGCAGTGCAAGTGCACTACTCGCTTCGGTCAATCGAGGCCACACTGCTGGCACCGTGATGCTCGTCTGGATGGAGTGAAGTGCCTTGCGTTCATATGTATCCTCCGCTAGTTACCGTGTAGTGAAGATCGGCACCAGGCTGGTATCACCGCTTGACCCTGACCACAAGAGTACTGATATAACGTATCCGAATGATCAACTGTTTATAAAACTAATTTCAAATGAATTTGTAAAATCCAACAATTATATAATGTTTGTAAAAATCAAATCAAATAAGCTAAACTGATTCGGCAACTCTGGGCAAATGGAGAGTAAAACGTCGCGTCAGGAGATAATTCGCGACGATTTAGCATAGATACGCACGCTTACTCTCTCCAAAATCAAAAGGTCCAGCAGAAATCCAGAACATGACCGGAACTGGCGGTGCGGTCGACACAACAAACAAAACCTCAAAGGTGAAAAAGCACCACCAAAGAAGCATGGCGTCGACGAAAGAGCAGGACTTCTCCATCGGCATCTCGGCCGAGCAGCAGCTCTCCATGCCGCTGGGTGCGTCCGCCCTCCTCTTAGCTGTCGTCTCACGCTTTTCCCGTCGATTTCTGACCGTTCAATGCGTGGTTTTGCTCCAAACAGACGCGCTGATCCAGCAGTCCAAGAAGGCCGCGCCAAAGGCCGCGCCGCGCAAGAAACCCGTCACCGTCAAGCTCAAGCAGCACAACGTCAAGAAGACGGTGGTTGTGCCCGTGTCCAAGGCGATGGTGCTTCCTCTCCCTTGTTAACAACCTGTGGCGTGACCGGTTCTGACGGCATGAACGTGCGATCATGGGCAGCGCGCGCGCGTCAACACGGCGGCGGCGTCCAGCAAGCGGCAGGCGGTGATCAACAAGCGGCGCCCGGGCCTCGTGGTGTCCAAGGCGTCCAAGAAGCGCGCGCAGCCGGCGGTGCAGGTGCGGCGCCAGGCGTCGACGGCCATGCGCGTGACGCGCAGCATGGCGGCGGCCGGCAGCAAGCACAAACACAAGAAGAACAAGCAGGCGGCTGGCGGCGGGCTGGACGTGTCCAACATTATCAACCACTTTCGCACGCACCCCAAGAAGTTCGACGTGCCCAAGGGCAGCAACCTGCGCATCACCATCAAGTGGGTCGTGTGCATATGTAACTATGCGCCATACGTGATGGGGACTGACTGACGCCCTGTTGATGCTTTGTGAACAGCCTGCACAACGTCAAGCCGGTCGTGGGCGCCAAGAAGTAGCTGGGCAGTTCTCGTTTCTCTTCCCGTACCTCCTCCCAAGCGCTGTCGTTCGCGGCGGAGGCGTGGCCGTTACCGTCCAAGGATACCTCTTTCTCCTTCTTCCCCTCGTCAATTTCCCTCTAAAGACCTCGTTTGAAGTTAAACGCGTTCGTTCCGTTGCGTCTCCAGTTGCGGGCGCGCTGTTGGTGGCGCTTCGCGAGCAGTTCCAGTGATGGAATGCGCGCAATGATATGACAGGCGCGACGCCGTTAGAATTGACTCACTTTGGCCCATGCGACGCCTCAGATTGCTACGGCCCGACCCTTTGCCGCCCGTCCCCTCCGCGATCCGAAATAGGTGGCGACTGACGTAGAGGCGCGCGTGCGATGGCTACTACTAACTTGTTTCCGAGGGGTCTGCGAACATGAGCAGCGAGAGCGACGAAAGTCTGGACTCCCACTATCGACTCAAGGTCCGCGATCAAGATGGCGCGAGCGTGGGCGACTCGTTCGGGTGATTCGATGCGAATCACGCGCGGCGCTCGTCTTCGTCCGACGAAGGCGCCAAGCTTGACGACCTGCTACACCCCGCCGCCGTTCACCCACTCCTCGACAACGACGACGACGCGAGCCCGACACGCCAGCACCTCCGTGTCGATCCATCAAGATCTCCTCGGCCACCATCAGTCGCTGCGTCTTCTCTGTCGTCGTCGTCGCTGTCGTCGTTCACGGAGATGGCAGCCATGCGCCCGACGCTGCCGCCTCAGATGCCAACACTTCATCGTCTCAACCACCTCAAGAGCCACATGAAGCAGCTCAAGCGCTTGTACCGGCAGGAGGTGCACCAGGAAGAACTTGCGCAGCGCTATACGCTACTGCAGACGTTGAGTACATCCAGCATCACAATGTTCCGCCACTGCGCGTCCCGCGGGCGCTTCTTCACGGCCGTGCGAGCGCTTCTTTGCCAGTATCTGCCGGCGCTGAGCAGCAAGCTCTTTGAAGTCGAGCAGTTCAATGGCCGCTCATATCTAGTCGCCCAAACGAAGGAAGTAGCAAGTGTCAGAGCTCGAGATACTGTCAGCGTCGATGCGAACGCCATCGAACTGACAAAAGAGAGTATCGTCGCCCAGTGGGACCGGCTAGGCGTTGCAGGACGAGCAGCAGCGTTGGTTGGAAGCGCAGGGGGCGGAGAAGACGAAGTGCTCGCTGATGATGATGACAGCCTTCAGCAAGCGGGATTTCATGCGGCACGACCAGCATCACCGATGCATCAGCCAGACGTGAACTGTACCAAGAGTTGGAGGCGCAGTGTCGCCGAGTATGTCGTGTCGTGCCCCAACCAACACTTGGTGCTCCAAATCCCAGCCGCCAAGTTGCTGCAAAGTGGGTTTCGTCCCGAGGTTGACCTCTTCATCCCGTCCTCGGACTCCAGGAACGCACGAGGTACTCGGCGCGGTCACCACGACCGACGAGATCAAGAGCAGGTGGAACTGCAGCTGCTAGTGGTGGCGCTCCGAGGTGCTGATGGCGGCTCTGCCGGTGTATTCGAAGCTGTTGTCGATTCATCCACTCGCGTATCTGTCGAGCTCCTCGACGCTTTCGGTTTGCTGCTTGCGTCCGCGATCAAGATGCGACGCAAAGCCTGCCGGTCGACGATGGGAGAGGTCGATGTTCGGATTCGTCGTATTGGTCATACCAGCAGCCCAGAGCTTTATCTACCTGTACTACGCGTCCCCCTGTCAAGCAAAGCCGGCGGCCCACTCGGCAACTGGGAACTTGTCGCGTTCAACAGTGGAGCCGTCCTCGAGGACATCGACTCAACCATGCTACGTGCGATCCGGAAACCACTTGAGTCGCTGCTGATGGAGAGCGAGACTCGCGCTCGTGAGATCGCGTTCCACAATGCAGTGACGCATTGGATAGCTGGCTTGTGGACTAGACTCCACGGCCAGTTGTCTTCCTCCAGCATTGAAGAGTGGCAACAATGTCTGCGCTCAAGTTTGGCAGAGATGACGGTCAACGGCGGCAATGATGACGGCTACTATTGCGATCAGATCCAAAGAATCACGCATATTCGCGTGCTGTTTCAAGGAGAAAGCTCCGACTGCTTTCGCAAGATCTATGGAGGCGGCGATGCAATGGGCCTCGAGTCACCAACATCGCTAGTTCGCGAACTCGACATGCTGCAACAAGTGATGGTGTCTCGGCAGAGTATACAGTCGTCAGGCGCGACTGTGCAGCTGACAGCGACTGCGGTCGATATCAAATCAGCAGCAGCGTCAGGCGACTCGACTGGCGGTGATCTAAGCGACTCGATCTTTGGCATCGTGGTGGGGATAAAGGGTATCGAAGGCGATGACGAGGATCTGCTTCAAAAGGTCGAGCAACACGTGCTTCCTATGCTGAGCATCGTAGTCCAAACCTTTGCGGAACTGGCGGGTAATCGCGCTCGCGTGCTACAACTGGAAAGCAACCTCTGCGCGGCTGTGTCGAGCAACGAGCACTCTCAGCGTGCGCTTGCGACGTCGAAGGCGATAACGGGGATCGTCGATCAGTGGTTCGCAACTGCGAGCGTTGAAGAACTGGTCGAGTTAGTCAGCGCAGTCAGCGCGAGCGAGATTTCAGGCGATCTAGCCGCGGTGAAGCTGTTTGTCGTCGCCAAGGCTACTGAAGGTGTGAGCTCTGGGGAAGTCGACAGCCGAGGCAATTGTTACCGCACCTGGACGCTTGTCAATGGCTCTTAAGTGACGATTGGGAGCAGCATAACAGAGAGCACCACGGGCGAAGATCTCGTGCGGATAGTGACAGGCCGTCATCGTGTCGATCGCCGGGGCTCAACTGGTATTGAAGACCCGGATGCTCCAAGCAGCAGTCGACGGTATCACGCCATCCCGTTGTTTTCACCGGTGGGCTGTGGCAATGTTCTCCCGCTGGGTGCCGTCGAGCTTGAGCTCAGCGAGACAACGCATCGCCAGGATCTTCTATCGGCAGTCGCTCCGTTATCGCGACTGCTTGGCGGAGTCTTAGACATGCACGCCAGGGTACGGAGCACGCGATCGGCGTGGGACGAGCAGATGAATTCGTTGTCGAGTGCGCACTTGAAGCAGTGGAACAACTTGATGGAGTGGGTCACGCGGTGGTCCCAACTCCCGCTCTCCGACAGCATGCCGCTTGACTCGTGGTGCGAGCAGATCAGCTCGCTCTGTCGTCAGCTGGTGCCGTCGGTGGACTTTGTCAACGTGTTCCTGTATTTTGGAGATGATACAACCGTTGAGAGTACCGACACGTCAGCGTCGTCGAGAAGCAAGGCGGTCGCGAGCAAGCTCATGACAAAACTCTGCGGGCAAGTAGCGGATGAAGATGTTTGCCGAGAGCTATCTCTTCACAACCAGTGCGTTCTCGGTGCGGTTGCACATTACCCGCTCATCGGATCAGCTTCGCAGCGAGATGAGCCACTCGGAGTGTTCGTTGCGCCCAAGAAGAGCGAGCTCCCCTTCACGGAGCAAGAACATCAACTGATGCAGCTAATAGCGCAGTTGGTGTCCGCACAGGCATCCACACTTCGAGCTCGAGAAGATGCTCGTTCGCAGGTGAAAGCGTTGGATGACGCGCGTGATCAACGCTCGAGGGAAACTCGGCAACTGTATGATGCCCATGCAAGCGTCTCCAATCGCGCACAGCAGTTGCTGCTGCTGCTGGAGGTGTCAAGGCTGGATCACGAGCACCAGGACGACAGCTCAGAACACCAGGCTGCCTCCACGAGCGGTGCTCGCGTCGTTCACTGGTATCTACGATCAGCGCTGCGGCAACTACAAAGCGTCTTGGACTCGGTTGGCAGTCGAGAATCCATCTGCGCGGTGGTTGTCGATCGTATGGATCAAAGCAAGCTCTCGTGCTCAGTTATTGGTCGCCGCAGTGGGTCCAGCGAACACGAGGAACCGGTGGCGTGTGTATCATTGGACCGGGATGGTGACGAGGCAGGTTGCTGGTACAGCACTCGACGCTGGATGCAGCACAAGCATCCGTTCTCGTCGCTGCCTCCACGTATTCTGTCGTTGCTGGGATTGAACGTCCAGACAAGAGAGCCCTCGAAAGCGCCGGACGTGCTTACGATCGTCCCAGTACACCTTCATGGTGATTGTGAGCACTCAACCGACGATGACAGCGCAGTCTTCCTTGCAATTGCATCATTTAGCTCCGGTGGCTTGGTGGAAAGCAACTTCATTGGTGAACTGACAGAAGCCGTCGCGAATTTACTTCGCTCCAGGCTCCGAGTTTCACAGTTGAACGAGAGCGCGAACAACCTGAGCGCAAGCGTCGCCACGCTGGAATCCCAGCAGCTCGAGCTTCAGCAGGACTGCCGCTTGCTTGAGCTGACGAACATTGTGTGGATGGAGGTTGTTGGAAGCTGTTCGGCAGAGTCCACGAGAGACACAGCCAGTCACGTGGTTGACGCCAGCGACACCAAGGCGTACCCGCAAGCGGAGCAGCCGATCCCGAGCTGCTTCAGGAGATCCTTTCACGAACGCATAGTGCCGTACCTCCGCGAAGAGCTCCGCACTTGTGCAATCGAGCTGGTGCTCGATTTAGAGATTCCAAGTCAAGCTCAGCTGTCTAGGCGGAACAGCATTGCCTGCTTCATGGATAGCCTCGATCCTTCCAGAGCCCACGCACTGAGGAGGAGCACTGACAGCGTGGTACTCGGGTCGGAAACCCCATCGTCGGTCGATTCGACACCGCGTTTTTGGCTCGCACATCGGTTTCTACGACCAGATAGTCAAGCTCCCCGGTGCTTTGGGTTGTTCTACATCGAGTGGGAGTTTCATTCACCGAACGACAACAACGCTGCGGCTGACAAAGCGAGGAGGACGCTGCTCTGGCTGTCAGATTGGCTGCAGACGCTTGCCCAGTACTGCTGCGATCGGTGTTCAGCACTTGATCGAATCTACTCGGGAGAGGATGAAGTCCGCGAGCTCGTTGCACGCAGGCAAGCGCAGGCTGATTATCTGGAAGTTCATGAGCACTGGAAGGACCGTTGGGCGTCGTTGCTCGGATTCGTACGGGCACTTCAAACTGCAGTACCCGTCATGAATGCTTCAACGACAGACGGAAATGAATCGGCCTACGCTTGGGACTGGGGACATGTATTCGCTCAGCTGTCGACATTGGACGATACCGTCGTTTGGGCACGTCACGTCAGCGAGGGGCGGGACGTTGCTTGGACCGATCGACGTGATGATACTCGCCAACATAGGAGCTGGGACGACGTATCATCATGGCCAACGAACGATCCCGACCGCTTTCAGCTAATCGTCGCGACCTTGCCCACTGCCGAAACTCTCGGTGTGATCGAGCTTATAAACTCCGATGGTGGGGAAGCTTGTCGTCGGTTCTGGAGCAATGAACATGCCAAGAACTACCGGGAACTGCTTTCACTCATTATCGGCTCGTACCTTACTGCACGACGCATGAAGCGAATAACCGAGCACGAGCGTCGTATGATCCAGTCGGCGCACGACGAATTGCACTTGGAAGTCGACCAGTTGAGGCAACAGATTGCTCAAGCGTGGACGGCGTACCAGCAATTCGAAGAGTGGATTCAGCAACTCCATTCTTTACGCGATGCAAGACCAGCCGAGGATGACAGCACGGTGATCCAAGCGCTCTTTAGCCGAATAGAAAGGCGACTGATGCGTGCCAGCGACAGCTGCGGGGACGGGATCTCGCGAGCTCGGCTTCTACTCCAGATTCGTGGCGGCAAGGGCATTGAAGTTGCCACCTCGTGCGACCAGGGGTGCGCATGCCAGTCACCATCATCGATTGAGGCGATGATGAAACAAATCGCCCGTGAAAGCGTTAACAGCGCTGGTGGGGATGGCACTGAGCCTGTTGCCGTTGCAACGATCCCGTCGTCTGACAGTGAGCAGCCGATATTTCCAACCTGTGGATCGGATCGTCGGATGGGGACGGAGGGTGGCGATGGTCATTACGTAATCCTCCAAGTAAACGGTGATGCCAGAGAAGACGGCGGCAGCTGCATGTTGGTGCTATGCGTGCAGAAGGCTGAGAGCGACCAGAACAGCGTGATGCTGAAGATGCTCAAAGTGCTATGCCTCCGTCTGGTGGACGCCATCGCTCGGTTTCGGCAAGGGAGTCGCGAGCGCAAGCATTTGAGCTCAGTGGAGCAGCGGCTCGCTGCTGTCGATTGCGAACTGGCCACGGAGCAGCGCCGTTCGACTCGAATCGCAGCGGCGATGGGTATGGCAACTAGATGGATATCGGAAGCTTTATCAGCGACTGGAGATGTAGGGGATGCGACAATTACCAGGGCAATCAAGGAGGTGCTGAAGTGCTTGGCCGGTGGCGCTGTCGTGGTCAGGCTGGCTAATGAGTCTGGGAAATGTGGACACCCCGGTGCAGTTTCATCGTCTCCGCCTACAACATGCCACCAGCATTCTCAGTTCGCACAAGCCGGCGATAAGACTGCGAGCACCGGTGGTCGGCGCCTCTCGTCTACTGAAGTTGGAATGGATATCCACGTCAAGTGTAGGCATTCGGCTGTTGAGGGCTCGATCGACGAGCTGGAGCTTGAAGTAGCCGGTGCTCGCCTTGTGGTGACATCTCTCGAGTCACACATGAAGGCCGATCTTTCGCTGCTTTGGCAGGATAAATCTGCTCTCGCGATCGTAGTGAAGCTTGCTGACGCTCTCGTGGCCATCAGACGCGCGAAAACTGAGTCACTCGCACATCGACACGAAGGCGACCGCACGATAGCTGCACTTCAGACAGAGTGCGTGGCACTGGAAGCCACGTGCCTTGAGACAAAGACCGCTTTCCAACGAAGTGAAATGCAGCGTGAGCTACTGAGGGCGAGCGTCAAGAAGGCGCTTGAGCCAATTCCGACTCATGCCATCAACTTCATGGCTACGTTGAGCAGCGAATCCTGCGCGTCTCGCGATACTGTGATCCAGGCGCTTGGAAACGCACTGTCGGAGATACATGGGGTGGAGAGCGTCGCGATACGCGAGCCCACAGCGTCTAGGCAGAATGCCAACAGGTCTATGTACGCCTCACCATCGCTCCTGCTAGGTGGGAAGCAACCCTTGGTTGAGAGCGAGCAGATCGATCGGATCGTTGACCGGTGTGTCGACCGCCAAGAGGCTGAGGTCCTCTCCCTGAAGACTGGCAAAAGAGATACGACTAGCGCTGAGGTCAGTCATGCAACTGACAAACGCTGGCTTATCGTCATGCCGTGCGTCGTTGGCACCAGCGGCTTTGCGGTGCTACTAGTGGTGGCGTCAAACGGCCAACTCGAACGCAGTTCGTCGCGAAAGGAGCTGTACCAGACACGCCACGCGCGATTGCTGTGCCGGCTCGCAACCTGGCGATGGGAGCAGCTTGCGACTGAAGCAGCTCTGACTGAGCGAGTCGACTTTCTGGTCAAGGGCCAACACGAACTTGATGATGCACAGCGAGCCACAAACCTTCAGCTGGAACGAGGACGAGAGGAGCGGCATTGCTACCAACAAATGGTGAGGGGCGTCACGCATGACGTGTTCCAAGCCCTCTCGTGGTCGAACAAGACGTGGCAAAAGGTGTTCTCGTCAACGCGGAAGCTCGTTTCAGTGTGGCAACATCTCTCTGATGTGCTTCAAGAGCGCCTCGCTACCAGTTTCGCGTCAGCAGGGAACGTCCGAGTTCGATTGTACGGCGTGCTCCGCAGCAAGGAGCCTGTGCTTCACCTCCCAACTGCCGCCACCGAGTTCGCGTACTCGACGATGATGGACTTGGCAGCGCAGTCACCAACGCGCCGCTTGTGGAACGCCGTGGTGAATCCAATATCACTGGATCATGGCCCAGTTACGGAGGAAGCAAATGGATCGATAACATTCCTGGTCCCGGTGTGCAGCCGGGATGACAGCGGGTGCAACGATCTGCCTATTGCAGTTGCTGCTGTCACGATAGTACAGCCGCGCAAGTCCGAACCACCAGCGTTTGGTGGTGAATACGTGGCAGCTGTCCGCGATCTCGTCAGTTTGTTGGCACCATTCATACGAGGCATCTCATGCGCGGTTCGACCCAATCGCGCCGCTGCCCTCGCAAAGGACCGAAATCGCGATCATCTACTGGGAAAGCAGCGATTACGGAGCGATGGCGCCTTCGCGACCGATCTGGGACGCGTCTCAGGCTCATTTGAACCTCCTTACCGCGGACACTTGCCTGTTTCTCCAACGATAGCCACGAGCTATGCTTCGAGCCGGCCTGGTGACGAGTTTGGTCGTGGACGCGATCTCGACAATCAGTTGGAAAGTGTCGAGGTTTTGGAACGAGCTGGCGCATCAAGACGAGATATGCGCAGTGCTGACGAAACAAGCGAGGGCAAAGACGAAGATGAAAGTGCATCAGTCGCCACAAGCTTAACGAGCAGCCAGGGCACCCCGAAGAAGACACGCGCTACGTATGAGCGACTGGTCCCTTTTCTCCTCAAGTTGCAACGTACAAGTGGCGTGAAAGCGCTTCAGCGGCTAGTAGCCGACGAGCTGAAGGGAGTGCGGTCTGGTCGAAGCAGCCGCTCAACTCTTAACGTCAGTTTCGAGCTTGTCGACATGCCGAACAAGGATAGCGACCAGATCGGTGACGGAATCGCGATCGACTCGGTGCACAGTGCGCTGCTCCCCGAAGCTGTACTGAATGAAGTCTTACACCGCTTCAACAGCAAGGAGCCATTTCCGTCAACATCTTCCTCGCGACTGTGGAAGTTTGCCAGCGGCTGTGGTTCCAAGAGAGCTCCCGGTGACAAGTTCTGGGTGGCGATCCTCACCGAAAAGGCCGTGACGAGCCACAACAGTTCTGTAGCCCAAGTGGTGGTCGGACTTCTTGTGATTCGAGGCTCGCGATTGCAGACCGCTCTCAGCAGGCTCGACGAGGAGGTTCTCTTGCCTCATGTTCTTCAGGGGCTGCAGCAGCAGCTCGCGCAGTTTCGGCGCAACAGCGAGCTCCAAGCTCAGGTTTCCGATTCCATGCGTCGGGAGGCAGATCACATCGAGCAGACGGCTTGTCTCGCGCAAATGGAGACTCAGCACCGACACCTTGACGCATTTTCCAAGCTGGCCTTGCGTTTAAGCGTCGCTGAGAGCGAGTGTGAGCTTGTTCGTGTCACGAGTCAGTTCTTACGCAACTTCTTGCGCTGCCGGCGCGTCGATTATGAGCCCAGCAACCGGGACCTCGTCATGAGCACCACCAAAGCTGCGCGAGAGAATCAAGAGTCCAATGGTGACAAGAGCGTGGTGATCGAACTGAGGCAGAGCCGATGCGACTGGGAGGACGACGGGCTGAACAACAACAATGGAGAGGGAAGTAGCGAACAAGCAACTCAGCTTGCCACCAGTTCAACCGCAGTAGAGATGCAGCACTCCGTGAAGCTCCGCGTGTTCTCCGCTCTATCGGATGCGGCTTCGTCGCGATTGTTGGGGACGTTTTCAGCCCACTTGGAGCCTGGCGCAGCACCACCGATGGGTGATGTGGAGCATCAGAGTACCCTGAAGAGCGTGGCGTCCCTTGTAAACGCATCATTCCATCGTCTCCAAGCACTTGGTGCGGTTCGAAGGCACGGGAGGAGCGGTAAGGTCGTTGCACGTGAGTTGCAACAGCTTCGTGCAGAAAACGCTGGGCTCCTCGAAGCTCGAGAGCAGCAGCAACTCTCGATTGACATGCTGCAGCAGCAATTCGAGGATTTAGCGCGGGTGAACAGCAGTATTGAGGCGGAGGTCGCCGCTCTGCGTTCGCAACTGCAGCACAGTGAAGGGCGCCGAGCTCAGAGCGAAGAGGACGCCGTCCTAGCGCAGCAGCAACTGGTGCAAGTCGCTGCTGCGGCCGATAAGTCGCAGATGACACGTGATGATGCCGGTCGACTGCAGGAGGCGGTGGAGACGTACCAAGAGCGCGTTCGTGTGCTGGAGAAGAGAAACATGAGGCGCCGGCTGCAGGCGCAACAGTTTGCGGACGATGTGGGCCGTCTCAAGAAGACCGAGGAGATCGACAAGTTCCGCATCGCCGAGCTGGAGAAGCAGCTTGCAGTTGCTCAGCAGCAGCAGCAGCCGAGTAGATCTGGCGAGCGATATATTGGCGGCGTTGGGGTCGTTGGACCCGCGACAAGGACAGATGCGTTCCATACTAGTCGCCGTCGAGTCAGCACAGTTGAGCGCCACGTCGACCAGCAGCAAGAGCGCGCGAGGCGCATGCAGAAGCTCAAGCAGATGCGGCTGGCGGAGGAGCTGCGGTGCCTCGCGGCGCTCGAAGAGCGCGAGCTAAACACCCGCCAGGGCGAACAGGTGCGGGTTCGACACGGTGTGGGCTACCGGACGAGACGCAACAGCGATGAGCAACTGAAGCAGCAACAGCGCCGCGGCTAGCCGCCACGCAGTCCAGACCAAATGGCGCCTCTATCCTTCATAGATACCTAGAACCTTGCGTGCTCGTGTGGAGGTCGATGCAGCGTTAACGTAGTGTTCGGGCTGTTGCAGCCATTCACTGGTGTAGCCACAGCCATTTCGACAGTCGCACTCAAACGGTTGGCTAGCATGCTTTGCCGAATGGATCGTTGTGGGCATCCCAGTAGGTGACCATATGGCATGACAGTCATGATAATGCACACGAAATCGACCAGTGTTCGAACTCTACCGATGTAAGGCGCGAGTATAACTAACAGAAACAAGTTGAACATCGACAAAGGGATGAAAATATACAACAGCAACAACAAAAAGGATGAGGGCATCAGAGGTAAAGCTCAGCAAGCGCGTCCACGGTAATCACTCCGCTTCCACTGACGGGCAAGTTTAAGCCACTTAGGCATCGACCCGTGCTTTGCATCATTCCTACTTTGTAAAAGCCCCCGAAGGGTGCTCTTACAGGTAAGGATTACCAACTGATGAGTGGTTTGCTTCCGTCCAACTCTCTCATCGTGTATATACTTTGTACGTCCCGTACGCGTCCTTTTTGAAATGGAGCTTTCCAGTTGCTAAAGAAAAGCAAAAATGATTGGCTGAAAAAATCCTGTAGCCACTATTGATTGGATAATGTTAACCACTATTTATACCTCTCAGCATGGTTTTAACCAATCGGAATGGCTGGGACGCGAAACGACGCGTCTCGCCACTTCAACAGCTTCCCTGGTCGGTTGCCCAGTCAATCAATTGGGCTATCTATAATCTATAGACGAGCGTCAGCGGCGCGCGGTGTGCTGCCGCTGCATGGTCCGTCCACACGATGGACAATGGATTCTCGCCCGCCGTGACCGACACCTCGCGGCCGCCCACAGCGGCTACCAGTGCTATGGCCGCTCGTCGACCAAAGTCGGCTGGCGTGTTCCCGTCCGCCGCGCGCAAGCTGCTCGTGCCAAGTTATATTACCACTCCAGCGACAGGGTTCCATCCCATTGTTACGTCTCCGTCGTCTCCGCTCTGCACTCAGTACCAGTCACGCGCGCGACTCACAGCCAGGGGAGGAACAGTCTCCACGACAGGAGCAACGGCTTCTTCTGCTTGGACACGCATCAACCAAAGAACGCATCGAGTACGGCGCTGGTTGTGCCTGTATCAACTAATCGCCCTCGCACTTCGTCGGCGGGAATTGCTCGCCAGGTGGTAAAGGAGGAGATCGAGCTGCAGCGCCGAGTGACGCAGGATGCGCAGCGCCAGCTGCACAAGCTTGAACGGGAGCTATGGTCACGTGAAAAGGAGATCCAACTGCTCCAGCAACAGCTTGACAAACTCCGTGAGCGACAGCAGCAGTCGACGATACAGACAGCATCGGGGTGTTCTCCTATCGATGACGGTGCGCTAGTTGCGGCTGAATACAAATACAAGCACACGAGCGACAAGGCCAGCACGACGCCCTCAGCACGGTCTCAGCCGCCAGTAATACCAACTCTACGAGAGCAGCTTGCGAACCAGGACGCGTACAAGAAGCGACTGCGGCACATGCTTGACCGTCTCGCGCGTAATGTGCAGCTCATGGCGGCGAACGAGGAACTCTTACGACAGCAAACCGCGTGTGCAACCCCTGAGTGGACGCTGTTCACAGAGAAGCTCGCACAAGACCGGAACTTGTGCCGAGAGCTTGAGACGCAACGAGCACGCATTCTCCAGCAGCGACAAGCGTTCCAACGGGACTCGGAGCATCTACTAGAGACCTACCGCGACGAGATTGCCGCGCGATCGGAAGTGGGCGCTCAGCGCCAGGTCGCGGACCGCCGCCGTCGCAATCTCCTTCAGCTCATGGAGTCACGACCGAGCACGAGCGAGGAGAGCAGTACACCCGCGAATGCTGCTGCAAATGATCGGCCAGTGGCCTGTCCGGCTGAAGCAGTGCTTCGAAGATCCCAGGTTGGTGGTCTCAATCAGCGGCATCTGATCGCCATGAACGCTGCTCGCCGCTCCCAGCGCCGCAACAGTTGCGCCGTCCTCGCTGCAGACGCGTCCGGCCGTCGCGAGTCCGTCTTTGAACCGTACGAAGCCCAATATGACCGCATCCTCGCCGAAACGGGCGAGTCGGATGCGATTCGCGTGCTGGAGGGCTTCCTCGGGTTTACCGAAAGTCAGAAGTTGCTGGTGGAGATCGAACAGGAGCTCGGAACGGAGAGCGAGCGGCTCGAACAGGAGCTGCAAGCGCACGCCGTTCTTCTTGGTCGCTTGAGGTCGTCCGGCATAGCAGAGGTCGAGAAGCGCAAGAAGATCCGAGACTACTTGGAGCACGTCATGCACGAGCGGCAGGTCGAGAAAGCGCACGCTAAGGAGACGTTCGGCGAGCACGCCAAGCTCTCTCTATGTGAGTCGCCAAGTGTACATAATTATCTCTGTTGATGTACCGTTTGTATGACTGACTGGTGTACCAATTGTGCCATGCAGACATCCAGCAGGGCGTGCTCAACGTCGCGGACTTGCTGCATTGCCTCGACGATCGTAGCGCAGCATCTACGTCCGCGACGGCGACGGCAACGTCAACACCAGGCTCCTTATCTGCGTCGTCGAGTGCAATTGTTGGCGGAACGCGTGTACCAGTTGTGGCTGGCGCCGTGTCCGTGTCGGATGCCGCTTGTATGCTGAGCACGCTCGTTCACCACGCCCTTCTCATACTTCGAGGCCAGGCGTCAGTGGCTGCGTCGATCGAGTTCTCGACCGAGCAAGTCGGCCAACTCGCGCGCTTCATGCCCGACTTCCAGATCGACCGGCTCGTGAGCTTTACCGGGGTACCGACGAAGCCATTGGGAGATCTGGAGACCGGCAACAAGCTGCAACACGACGCTTTGGACGTGCGGAGGCAAAGCACGGCGCACAGCCAAATCGACGGAGACGAAGAACTTGAGCAGATCGACGTGAACTCGGTGCGGCGCGTGATCAAAGAGCAGGAGAAGCAGACGCTGAAGGAGGTGGAGGCTCTGTTCCGCACCATTGACGCTCGCAAACAGCGCCAGACCGCGTCGGCGTTGCTTGCAGCCGCCGACAGCGCCGACGAGGATCGGCAGCACCGACTGTTGTCTTCAGCATTGGGCTCCTTATCGATTGCTAAGTCCCGACAGCAGCCGGTTGCAGTGTATGACATGTCGCCGTCCGCCATTCAGAGCGCTCTCGCCAGCCCCGAGTCGGAGGAAGAGATGAGGGAAAAGCTGGAGGCCGTCCACGCGTTCTTCCGGGAGAAACGCAAGCACGAGCAAGTTCAGAGAGGCGACCGCGCCATGCATAGCAATACTAGAGATGGCGCGACTGTGAACGAGGGTGGAAGTGGTGAGTCGCGGCCGCCAACTCGCCCACAAGACGACGCAGGCAAGGTGCTGGCCGGAGAGGTTGTCAAGCGCAAGCTACTGAGGAGAAAGGGAAGCATGATCGCGCGGCCGCCAGCGCCGAGTGATGCTCAAGCGAGTAGCAATAGCCACGACCACAACCAACAGCAGGTTCCTGGTCAAACTCCCGCTCCTGCACCTTCCTTGGAGAACAGCAACCAGACCCAAGCAAGCAGTGGGAACAGCCGACGGAGCAGCAATGGCGGCAGTAGAACGACCACGAGCAGCACGAGTGCAAAAGAACGGGAGATAACCAAGCGCAATGGCTCTGCCCGTGCCATCCGTGGCAATCCACCCAGGTGACGCGCTTGTTCAAGACAATACTTCGAAGTAAACTTGCTCTTCCGTGCTTTATCGCTCGGTATGTCATCATGTTGTAGTATAAAATGCTTGTACAAATCGTTAATGTGCTGTTGGTGATCAATCTACGCGATGCACGAGCGCATGAATGCGTTATAGTCGACGAGTCCGTCCTCGCGGTCAAACTGGCGCAGCACGAGCAGCAGCAAGTCGTCGGGCACGGGCAGCGCGCACCACTCGAGCAGCTGCCGGAACTGCGTGGCCGTCACTCGCCCCGCGTTGCCCTTATCTAGCGTCTTGAGCGACGTGTAGATCGGCTTCCACTTGGCCTTGACACCTGCGCGCAGCGACTCTGGCACGCCAACGCCATTCGCGCGAGGCGTCACGCGCGTCGGTGACACTGAGAAGCCTCCGCCTCCGCCGTTGTGCAGCGTCGACAAGCCTTCGAACCCCGAAGTGGTGCCAGCCGACTCAGCCAGGTCGCTGAGCGAGTTGGTCAGGTTCCGCAGGAAGGCGGGGTAATTCATGCGTCCGTTCTGCTCGACGTCGTACTTGAGCGTCAGCCGCAGCAGCTCCTCATCGTCCAGCCGCACGCCGACCTCGTCTAGCACCTTCTTGAACGCTGTGGGCGTGACGCTGCCGCGACGTTCGCTGTCGACCTGCTGCAGATTCTTGGCCACATATTTCCACTTCGCCTTGCCGAGTTGTTGTAGCTGGCTCTGGATCTTGCGCTCCACTGATGCCGCCGCCGCTGCACCTCCACCGCCGACTCCGCTACGCGCATTGGGTCTTTCGATCGCGTTGGCGACGACGTTCGCGGCGAGCACGTGGCTGTCTCGACTCGCCACTCGCGCATCGGCGGCCAACTGCCCATGCTTGCGCACGGCACGTGGGCTGATGCCGATCGCCGAGTAGTACGGGCAGTTGCTGGAGATGTCGCTCATGCCGTCGAGCTTGTCGGGGTCGCGGCCGCCGAGCGCGTGGAGCAGCTGCAGGTACTTGACGCGGCCCGTCGTCTTCTCGCCGGCGTCGTCCTCGGCTTCATAGAAACCGAGCAGGTCGCGAGCGCTCTCGTCGCTTAAGACGACGTCGAACCGCTCGAGCACGCGACGCACCTCTGGATACGTCAGCTGGCCGGCTTTTGCCGAGTCCATGGCTTGGAACAGCTTGTATACGGCGCGCTGCTTGCTGCGCGATGTCGTCAGCAGGTGTCGGATCGCCTCCTTGGCCTCGTACGCGTCCAGTATCGGTGCATAACCGCCTTGATCCTCATCATTGAACGCGTCTCCACCCCCGCCGTTGTCGCCGTCATTATCCTCATCGTCTTGGATGATCAGTGCCTGGGTCTGCAAGCCTGTGGCCGCGTCGCAGTCGAGCAGCAGCCCGCGGTAGTAGAAGTTGTTCTGCGAGACGTAATTGGCGAAGAAGGCCATGCTCGCCTTGGTCTCTCTCCACTTACCCTTTTGGTGGTAGAGCTGGCGCCAGACGTCGCGGAAGGCGTCGAGCGACACGAAGCCTTTGCCGTCCGAGTCCGCGTCTTTGAGTCGTCCCTCAAGCGCTCGCACACTGGCGCGACAGAACTCGCGCAGCCTCTTCTCCTCTGCTAGCGCTTCGTCCTCCTCATCCTTACCGTTTGGCCTGGTCAGAGACTGCATGTACGGCGGCCGCACGCGTGCCTTGCCTTCGACCCGCTTCTTGCGTGGACTGCCGTCCGTCTCATAGCTCTCGCCCGCAGATGGCAATTGCCCCGACTCCTCCAGTCCTGGATCCTCGTAGTCGGTGAGGAAAGACGCGTACCGGATGTGGACGCCGTCGGCGTTGCCGCCTGCCAGTGACTGCGCGAGCAGCTTGTCCTCGTAGAACACGCACAAGAAAGCGGTCTGCGCGTCCGAGAGCGACAGCAGCGGCTGCACAACGCGTGAGAACGTCGAGGACGGGATGCGCCCAGAGCGTCGAGCGTCCTGGGCGTACAGCGCGTCCTTGACTTGCCCCCACTGGGTGCTCGAGAGCTGCGCGCGTTGCACGCGGATGCTCCAGACCATCACGAGCGACTCGGTGGGCGACTTGCGGTACGTCTTTTCGGCGCGCGCGTGCGCGTCCTGCTTGTGGTACGCGACTGGATCTAGCACCACGGCTCGGTAGCTACGCACTAGCGCCCGGTACGACATGAGGTTGTTCACGTGCGAGCCGCAGGCGCGGAACAAGGGGCTGAAGTGGCGCTTGGGCAGATCACCCATGTGCTTGAAGAGCACCCGCAGCAGTTCGGCGGCCGGTACGAGGCCCGTACGCGTCGGGTCGCTCGCTTCGAGCTCCACGAAGATGGCGCGCCACGACTCGTCCGTCAAGAACGCGAACGCCTCCTTGAGCTCGTTGCCGGGCGAGGACAGTGCCGACCGGTTCTTGTTGGCGCCCTTGACGTCTCGATGGCCAGGGAACACGAGCGAGCTGTTCTCATACAGGCGGTGCGAGAGCATCGACGTCGGAGACGCTGCTGCTGTTGCCGTAGCCTCCGCGTCGTTCTCGTTACAGGCGCTGGGCTTGATGACGTCGCCGAAGATGGCGAAGAACTCGCGGTAGTCCACGACGCCGTCGCCGTTGGCGTCAAAGTTGGCCATCAGACCGTCCAGCGCGCGCGGCGGGAGCTCGAGGTTGAAGTTGCGCAGCACGCGCGTGAACTCGGCGGCCGAGATGGCGCCGTTGCCGTCGCGGTCGAGCGCCATGAAGGCCTTCTTCACGTCCGAGTAGCGCGACGAGATCTTGTCGTTGAGCAGGATGCGCAGCTGCTCCAGCACGATCGGATCCGCCGTCATGGCGCTGTAAGTGGTGGCCGTCGCGTTCTTCTTCACAGGCTGCTTTGTGGTGGTGGTGGCGCCGTTCTCATAGCCAGCCATGGCGGAGGACACGCCGGGCGACCGCAACGAGTTGCTGACCGGCGACGACTGTCCAGAGTCCTCACCAGCGATCGCAGCCTTACCCAGCCGCTCGAACACGAGCGACTCGCTCACTGTCTTGGTATCTCCGTGCTGGAAGTCGCTGCCAAACTGCAGCAGGAACGCGCTGTAGTCGATGAGGTCGCTCTCGCCCGCGTCAACCGCACCGACCGACGCCGAAGCCGGCGGCGTCGCAAGCATATTCAGCACTTGCGCGCTGACTGGGACGCGCAACTCCCTCTCAAACACCCGGGCAAATTCCCGTTTGCTCAAAAACCCCGAGCGACTCACGTCCGCCTGGCGCAGTGCGTCACGAACGACCGCCCAGGACACGCGGAGGTGGCGCGCGAGCGCGTCGTGCAGCTCGTCCATCAGCATCGAGTGACGCGCACTAAGCTTGCGCAGGTGCTCGGCCAGTCGCGCCTTCTTGATCTGTCCTCGACCGACCACAGTGTTGCCCGACCGCCGACAGCTCTCGACGATGTCAGCCACGAACGCGGCGTACCCGATGCCCGCGTCGTTGTTCTCCTCGTACTCGTGCAGCAGCGTCTGGGCCTCGTCAGGCGAGACGGAGATGCCGTAGCCGGAAAACACCGCGGCGACGTGCGCGAGGGACACGCCCCGCGTATGGTTGGACTGCGGCGGCGCGAGCGCGAAGTTGTTGTCCAAGTTACGCACGTCTCCGCTGATAATGAGCGGCTTCTTCCTCCACGCCGGCGGAGGTGACGGTGACGAGTGAGCGACCAGTTCCGGCGGTCGCGAGCCCGTGTCGTCGCTCTTCTCAAGTCGTTGCTGCGGCTGGAACTGCGATGGGACACCGAAAGGACTGCTGCTCCCGCTGTCACCACCGTTGGCTCCCGCTCGCTTGACCGGCGACATGCTCAGAGTGTACGTTCGGCCACCGCGCGCGGCGGTCGGTGGCGGCTTGGGCGACGCCTGGCCGACCTTGATCGGCCGTGGCGTCACCGCCGGGGCGAACTTACTTCCCTGCTGCTGCATGAGCGAGCGGGTCGATTGTTCGCGCTGGTGGAGCTGAAGGAACCAGATCAACCGGCGATCATCCACCACAACGACTGCCTGGTCGACGAGTTTGTCCCCGCGTACGTGCTTTGCGCTTGGCCGGAGTGGCGCTGGAGTCCCGAGTTGGATGAAGACCAAGGGGCCAAAGGCCAAGTTGGCCGCCGCCACGTCCGTTTATAGCATCGATGCGGGCTCTCAGCCACCGCGTTGCATGCGAAACACACTCCCGCTGTATTTATAGATAGCCAAGAGCGTGAACACTATGGGTCGGAACACTTGCCACCGCCATCACGATCTTGCAACAAGGATGACGATTCACAAGACCTAGCCACTCGGCATTTCATCGGTTAGAACACCGCTGCCATCATCGCCACGCTCGTTGACGCCACCGCCAGCCACATATGCGTCGCCGTAGCGGCTTTTGTCGTCGCGATGGCGTCGTTGCTGGTCGCATTGACAGCAGTCTTGTCCGTCTCGGATCCCGACGACTCGAGCACGTCGCTTCCGCTATCACCAGCGCTCGTTGACTCGCTGCCTGTGTCGCTTGTGCTGCCGCTATTGCTCTCGCTCTCGGATCCAGACGCCGACGACGAGCCCTCTACCACTTCGAGGTTCGGGAACGTAAAACCCTCCGGCGCGATGACGCAGGAGGCATCCCCCTCATCGTCGCTGGAACACACTTCGCACACTTGGAAGTACCCGACGCGGCGGCAACCGTACGCCGCGTCCGCACACTGGACGTTGTTCAGGTAACATGGCGGGTTGCTGGTGGTGAGTTCGTCCACTGACGGCAGCGCGATCATGCGTCCGTCAGTATCCGCCGCCACCAGCTCGGCGTACCGCTCGACCATGAGCTGCGCGCGTTGCGCGTTGGCAGTGGAACTTGTCGGGTCGGCCCAGAAGTCCAGGCTCTCCTCCACCTCCACCGTCTCGGCCTGTTCGTCCACGACGGCCAAGAACTCGACGCCGCCAGCCTCGCAGAACTGCGAGTAGTTGGCGTAGAACTCGCCCGTGGTCTCGTCCCGCAGACTCGTGATGCCCACGAGGTCGTCGATCGAGATGTACCCGAGGATGCGGTACGCGAACGTGCACGTCGAGCCGTCGGGCGCCAACCCGTAGGCGCAGAGGCCGCCGGGGTACTTCTTCCGGCACGCGTCGGTCTTGTCGGCCCGCTCCTTGAGCGGACAGCTATTAGGGAGTGAGAACCAGTACGTGTCAGGGTACGGTGCGCGGAAGTCCGTGTCCTTGCTCTCGCCGCCGACGCACGGACCGATGTCGGGCTCGCCCTCCAGCCCGTCGTACTGGTAGCACTCCTGGGGGAAGGCCGAATCGCCGCTGATGGGCGTGCAGCGGCCGCTGTCCATGGCAACGAAGGGGCAGTACTCGATCGCGGGCGCCGTGGACTGGTAGAGCGCGACCGAGTTCCGGGTCTGCGTGAGCTGCAGCGCGTAGAAGACGACGTAGGCCATGCCGTTCTTGCGCTCGCACTTGACCGACTGCTCCTGCACGTTGATCCCCTCGGCCTGCACGTACATGAGGGCGCCCTCGACCGACGCCGTGTTGACCGTGTCGAGCGCTGAGCGGAACTTCTCGGCGAAGTTGTCGCCGTACATGGACACGAACGTCTGGCGCTCGGCGTCCCACTCGGGCTCGTCCGCCTGCACGCGCGCGTGCACCACCGTCACGGGCGTCATGGTCCAGTCGGCGGCCGAGGAGAACTCCGGCCACGCCGTCGCCGTCGTCGTTGCCACCGACGTGGACGCTGAGGACGACAGCGAAGACGATGACGATGACGAAGAAGAAGACGGTGATGAGTCCGATCCACTGTCGCTGCCGCTGTCGCTGTACGAGGCAGCGTGCACCACGCCCGGCCCGTCCGTCAGGCTCGAGCTGCCGCTGCCGCCGTCACTTTCGGCGTTGCTGGGGGAAACGCCGGCTTCGCTGCTGTCCTCACCGCTGGCACTAAGGTCGTCATTGGAGAGGCCTTCAGAGCTGTCGTCGCTGACGTCATAGCCGTCGCTACTCGTGTCGCTGCCGCTGTCATCGGAGGCAACAGGAGCCGGCGTTCGGGTGCTGCTCGTCCTCGGGGCAGTCGTCACACTTGTACTGGAGGCAGTCGTGGTGCTGTTGCGCGCGCCATCCGCAGTCGCGCCCAGTGCCAACAAAAGCGCGAGCGAGAGTGCCGCGAGACGCCGCGCACGTCGAGAAGCCGCCATCACACCGAGCGGCCAGAGGCGCGAGCGTCGTTCCGTACCCGAAGACGCTGCGGTCGCAGTGTCTGGGTCTGCGTCTGGGTTCCTTTTCCCAACTGCCTACTACTCTACACAGGTGGTCACGCGAATGCGCACGAGGCGGTGGGGCAACGATCGATACTCATCCGTAAGAGCGTATTGTAGCGATCAGCGGACCATCGGCGCGGGGAAGAGAGCGAGCAGAGGCTGGGACTCGGGATGGGGAGCCTACCATTTCCAATGCACACCGTGGTCATGGCGCTTCCCACAAGCAGCGCATTTATGGCATCAAGGGCACCGCACGGGGCGACTTGTCCCCAGTGTCCATTGGGCACATCAGTGTGCTTGATCTTGCGCTTTGACATGTGGGACGAAAAACATACAGCTGGTTTTTCAGCGCTGAAATCGCGATTTCGAAAAGTGTCGAGAACAAATATCGACACTGTCGACAGTTGGTCCGGATGATAATCGGTATACTAAAAGAGTATACGCAAATA
>JAADYG010000111.1:0-59246 GCA_023338115.1 Phytopythium boreale
CCACTTACTCAAATCAAGCGCGGAAAAAAATGCTGCAATCGTCTCAAATACGATTTGAGGAGTATTTGGGCCGATTTTGAGCGTTGTAGAGTTCCTATTGGCTGATTTTCGGGCCAAAATTGCGACCTCATTTACTTTTGGTCAGGACTGTAGCCCTCTCGCTTCGTCAGAAAATTCTGCAGCAGATTTCAGACAAGTGAAGTTTCTGCTGTATTTGAAGTTATTTTTCTCCGGAGCATGCCACAGTTGGCAATCTGCAATGGAGACGACCAAACCCACGCCCGAATAAGCTGCTGCCTTGGCCTCGTGCGCGATCTGCGGCGTCTCCGACTCGCTTTGGCGCTGTGGTGCCTGCAAGCGTGTGAGCTACTGCTCTCGTGAGCACCAACGGCAGCACTGGAAGGCGCATCGCGCCGTGTGTGCTCTCCCATCCAAGCAACTGTCGGGCGACAATTCCTCGTCTTCCTCTGACCCCGTGGTGGTCGTGGAGATTAAGCGCGGGCAAGGCAATGGGCTCACCAACTCCATGGTGAACCACGTGTTCGACTCGCTCGAGCGGGCTGAAAGCTTCGTTCGAGCTCGGCTCCCAGAGCCGATCGAGGTCACGGAGCTGCCGTTCTTGACGGACTTGATGGGGTTCCGCAGCCCCAAACTATATCTGGACCCGGCGGTCAACACGGTTTTCCCGCTGTCTCAGTCGTTCCCACGCTGCCTCGGGTCGGGTGGGCTGTATGCGATGGCTATTTAATTGGGCTGCTCGATCCAAGATGGGTTTTCGCCCTATTTGAACGCCAATGGCGACGCATTCTTCATGGGGACGATGGCGCAGCACCGCCGAGTCACAAGCAATGTGCTGTGGGGAGCAGCCAACTTTGTGTCCGATGCAATGTCCTACTATGGCGCAGAAGAAGAAGGCATGACGCCGCAGCAGCGGGTCGAGATCTTCTGCAAGTGGAGCCACCGCTACGAACGCGGGATGTGGGAGCCGAACGGAGGTACCGGCGGGGTCAACGTGTACGAGATCGACCCGTTCCAGTGCGCGCCTTGGCGTGCTGTGGACGACCGTGCGCCGGCTACGAATTGGGCGTGAGGCCGGGTGAAATGCAGCTGGAGCCACCCGTTCCGAGTGGAAAGAACCGTGACGCTCCTGCAAAGCTGGAGGGCCAATGTGGTGTTCAGCGAGTGGCGTGGGAGACTTGGCCATGTCGCTGACGTTGGGGTAAGTTATCACTTCGATGATGGCGGTTCTCATGGAAGTTGAAGGAGTGTCCCGGTGCATCTGTGGTGATGAATCGAGTCGAATGGTAATCTCCTCTTTTCAGCCAATCAACATCGATTACCAGAGTAATTGGTCATTAATATCAGTGACCATCACTCGCATTCGTCTGGACTGGTCCAATGAACGGGCAGTTGAAGGAAACGCCTCAAGTGCGCATACGGTCCCGGCAATGGACGCCGCCAACACCGACACCGCTGCGGGGACCGCTCCAGATGGAGGCGGAGGCGGCGGAAGCCAAAGCGCAGCGCTGAATCTGTCGTTCGCGGGCTGCTGCCGCATGCTGGAGGCGGTGGAGCGCACGCCCAAGGGCGACGCGAAGCTGCGGCTGCTCTTCAGCGACGCACTGCGCCAGGAGATCGGCGACGGCGACATGTACCCTCTACTGCGGCTCGTGCTGCCCCAGCTGGATCGCGAGCGCACGTACAACCTGAAGGAGAAGAAGATCGCCAAGATCTTCGTGGAGGTGCTGGGCATGGCGTCCGCGAGCGAGGACGCGCAGAAGCTGGAGCGCTTTAACGACCCGACCGTCGTGCAGTCCAAGTCGGTGGGCGACTTCGCGGCCATGCTGTACGAGGTGCTGCAGTACCGCAGCCTGGCGGGCAACGGCAAGTTCCAGCACACGCTGGGCGTGGTCAACGAGCTGCTGGACGCGCTCGTGCGCGCCGAGACGTACGCCGCGCGCAAGAAGGTGTTCATGCGGCTCGCGACCGAGTTCCCGGCGATCGAACAGAAGTGGGTCGTGCGCATCATGCTCAAGGACCTCAAGATCGGACTGCGCCACGAGCGCGTGCTCAACTTCCTGCACCCGGACGCGCCCGAGATGTACAACCACACGAACGACCTGCACAAGGTGTGCACGGAGCTGCGCAACTCGTCGGTGCGGTACGTGCCCAAGATCGAGCCTTTCCAGGTGTTCTCGCCTATGCTGGCCAAGCGCATGGACTTTGGCGAGTGCACGAGCGCGATCAACGCTGACGCGTTCGTCATGGAGCCCAAGCTGGACGGCGAGCGCGTCACGTGCCACGTGCAGGGCAAAGAGGTGCAGCTCATCTCGCGCAACGGCACCAAATACACGAACCTGTACGGCCCAACGATCGCGCCGTATATCCTCTCCCAGCTCACGGCAGACGTGGACTGCATCTTGGACGGCGAGATGATGGTGTGGGACAACCTGGAGTACCGGATGCTCGAGTTTGGGCTGTTGAAGGGCGTCGCGAACGCCATGAAAGCGGGCGAGTCGACGCACCGATGGCTGTGCTACGTTGTCTGGGACGTTGTGTACTTGGGCGGCGACAACGGTGCTGCCGAGCGCCTTATCCATGAAGTTTATAAAGGCCCGGGCGAGGTGAGCACCGTGATGGGGCTGCCTCTTCATGTGCGTCGCGCACTGCTCGTCCGACTCGTCAAGCCGCTGGACCACCGCGTCGTCATCATTGAGCAGACATTGGTCAACGCCAAATCAGCCAAGGAGCGGCACGAGATCGTGATGGCGGAAGTTGATCGGCAAGTATCGAACGGAGGAGAGGGCGTCATTCTCAAGGACGTGAACTCGCACTACATGTGCGGCGAGAGTAGTCGGAAGACCAAGAAATGGATCAAGCTCAAGCCCGACTACGCCGGCATGACGACCAACCTGGACGTGATCATCCTCGGAGGCTTCTACGGCACCGGTCGGCGTCGGAGTGGCGATGTCTCGGTTTTTATGCTCGGCGTGTTATCGCGGTCGCTCGATGAACAGTCCGCGAAGGGAGCCATGAAGCCGGGAGCCCCGTGCCCGGTGTTTTACACGTTCTCAAAGGTCGGGACGGGATACAACCTGGACGAGCTGGAGCAGATGCGCCGAGAGCTCGAGCCGCACTGGCAAGTCTGGGACAACGACAACATTCCGCCGCACCTGAGCGGGTGGAAGCCGCTGCGCAACGACGTGAAGCCCGACGTGTGGATCGATCCGCGGCACTCCAAGATCCTCGAGGTGTACGGCTTTGAGCTCACGTTTACCAATTTGTACCAGACGGAGCTCACGATCCGGTTCCCTCGCTGCAAAGCGATCCGCACCGACAAGGAATGGCACCAATGCTTGACGGTGCAGGAGCTCAACGCCACGCGCGGCAACCTCTTCAACAAGCGCGCGGCGGACGTGGCGCTCGGTCAGAAGAAAGCGAAGAAGCGAGTGGCGAAGAAGCACCACACGCTGGCGCGGGCTCCCGGGGGCGTCCTGGCCGACTACTCGCAGCCAGCGCTGGATAGCATCCAGCCACGGCAGGATGTGTTCCAAGCGCTCGAGTTCTGCGTCTTGCCCGGCAAATACGAGGCCGGCGTCCCAGATAGTGTGCTAGCGTTGCTGGCCAAGGAGGGGATCGCATCATCGCAGGACGGTCAGCCCGCTGTGATGTCCAAGCAATCGGTCGAGAAGATGCTGCACGCGTACGGCGCGACGATTGTGCAGAATCCGATGGCTGGAACGACCAACTACGTTGTTGCCGCGTCGGACGCGGGGCTGAAGGTCGCGAACCTGAAGAAGCAGGGGATGTTCGACATTATGCGTCTGTCGTGGGTCGTTCGCTGCATCAGCAGCGCGCGGGTGGAGCCGGCTCAGGCTCGGGACTACCTCTTTACGACAGAGATCACACGAGCGAAGCTTGCGAAGGAGTACGACCGGTTCGGCGACCACTTCACGCAACACACGCGCCCAGAGGAGCTGCGGGTGCTCCTGAACGACGTTGTCGCGAGGGTTGGGAAGCCGAGCACGCACTGGCAGGAAGCGATCCGAGCGCTACCCGAAGAGGAGGCCGACGCGATGGACAGCAAGTGGACGTTCCTTTCGCATTGTGTCGTGTACTTCGATCGGTCGGACCACACGCGAAGCGATGACAGTGCGCGTCATGGCCAGGCAGCAGCACAGAGCAACCTCGAACGAATGAAGCTGCTCGAGCAATGCGTCCGCCTCTATGGCGGCGTGGTGGCGTCTGCGATCGACGCGGGCGTGACGCACATTGTGGTCGCGTCCCGAGACGTGGAGCGCGTGCAGCAGCTCGCTCCGGCCATTCGCTTGCTCCGACGGCAGCAGCGACACGAGCCGCCGGTCGTGACGAGCGAGTGGGTCGACGCGTGCATCAAGGACCAAGCACAAGTGCCGGTCTCGGACTTCTTCATCCCCGTGTAGCGGTCGCAGCTGAACCAAATGGACCAAAGCCCTTACTTACACGCTCCAAGGTGGTGCGGTCGGTACCGCCGCTATATTAACTAGTTAAGAAACAGGCGCTCGCTCCCCTCTGTTCACGGCATGAAGGCGTCGTCAGCACACCAGTCAAAGTCGTCAAATAGGAACGCCTTGTCGGCCTCGTCGGCGCTGCTGAACACGTCGTCCTCCTCGTCGTCCACGTCGCGCTCCTCGTACACGAGGTGGCCGTCGACGTGCTGCGACGTGAATTGCTCCTCGAAGTTGCGCGTGTCGAGCGCGCCCGCAAGCTGCGGCACCATGGGCGGCGCGACCTGCTTGGCCGCCAGCGCGTACCAGTCGACCGACTCGAAGAACGGGTGCGAGAACACGTCCTTCATGCCGTTCGGCCCATTGCCGAGCCGCTTAGCCGCATCCTTGTGCAGCAAGCCCATCACGAGGCTGCGCGCCTCTTTGGAGAAGTGGCTCGGGAACACGGGCGGCTCGTGCTTGATCTTGCGGAACAGCAGCGCGCGATCGCGCGGCGAGTAGAACGGCGGGAAGCCGCTCAGCAGCTCGAACACGACGCAGCCGAAGCTCCAGAGGTCGGCCGCCATGCCGTACCCCGTGCCGCGCGCGACCTCGGGCGCGATGTAGTCGGCGGAGCCGCAGAAGGACTTGCAGATCTGGTCTGCGCGCGCCATGTCGGGCCGCGCGAAGCCAAAGTCGGCGAGCCGCAGGAAGCCCTCGCGGTCGATCAGCAGGTTCTCCGGCTTGAGGTCGCGGTACATGATGCCGCGCTGGTGCAGGTAGTTGAGCGCCAGCCCGATGGACGCGGCGTAGAAGACGACGTGCGGCTCGGGCAGGCGGTTGTCCGGGAACTTCTCGAGCAGGAAGTACATGTCACCGCCGGGGCAGTACTCGAGCACGAAGTTGAGGCTCTCGCGCGTCTCGAACGCGCAGTAGAGCTTGGTGATGAACGGGTGGTCCACGACGCTGAGCACCTGCTTCTCGGTGCGCAGGCGCTTGACCTCGCGCTGCGAGAGCTTGCTGCGGTCGCGGTAGTCGCGCAGCTTGCTCTTGTCGACCACTTTGACGGCGAACAGCCTCTGCTCGACGCAATCGCGCTGCGTGCACAGCAGCACGGTGCCGTATGAGCCCGAGCCAATGACCTTGAGGATGTCGAACACGACCCGCGGCGACTCGTTCCAGCTGTTGGAGTCGCTGTCGTCGCCATTTTCCGCCTCAGCCACGTGCGCTAAGTCGGCGGCGAGCCGGTCGCTTACGTGGCGGAGGCCGCTGCCAGTCGCCAGGAGCGACTGCTGCTGCTGCTCGGCGTCCGTGCACAGCGTGCTGCTCGAGGACGAGGCCGAGATGCTCGCGTGCTGGCGCAGGCCGTGGTACGCGCAGTCCCAGTCGTTGGTGGACGTGGACGACGTCGAGCGCGTCAGCTCGGACGTGAGGCTCGTGTAGCTGCCGCTGCTGCCACTCGTTTTGCTCGAGACGCCGGCGCTGCCGGGCTTCTTCTTGGCCTTGGGCGGGAGCCCACTGTCCTCGAGCGTCACCTTGCCGTGGAACATTTGCGCGAAGCTCCAGGTCTTGACGCCGCCCCAGGCCTGCCGGTCGTGCTCATGCGCCTCGTCGTCCGACGACATGTCGTCGCCGCTCCAGCTGCCGCCCGACTCGCTTCGCGCCAGCTCGCGCTGCTGCTGCGCCGTGGCGGCCTTGGCCACCCACGTGCTCGCTCCTGGCGCCATCTTCTCGGTTCCTACCTAGCTGTGATTGCGTGTATACCCAGGGGGTGACAACCCGCGTCTCCTTCCCCTCCAACCAAAGCTCTTCCAGTCGATCAGGAGCCCTCACTGCTACCGGCGCATCGAACGAACGGGGCGACCGAAAGCAGGGACGGGGGGACGCAAATGTGATAATGAGCGGCCTTTGGACGCACTCAACGGCCACAAGCACCGAGACTCGACCTAGGGAGAGACAGGAAGGCGGCAGGCACGAACACGCCCGCTGATATGCGGAGGCGAACGCGGCCAAGGAAATGCGGTTATGAAGTGGTTGATGCGCTTCTTGATTGCTACCTGCCGGTGGATGGACTGCCGGAATAGATTCCCGTCATTTACGGATCTCACTTGGTGTTTGTAAGAGAGTGGCTGAATAATAGACCGGCGTTCTAGAAGAGTCGGGTCGGGGGTACTGCCAGAGTGCGTACAGTAACAACACGTACTGACATTTGAGAGAGGGGTGGTAGTTTACCCAAAAACCCATCCGAGAACTGCTGAATTTATTGCGAGAAAAGGATTTAGAGCGCCCTTGCGTTTCTGACACGGCGGGGCTTCGAAGGGAGCAACACGCCGCGTGACCCTGTTGACGTCACGGGTTCCTTGCTCGAAGTTCCGAGACGGCAGGTGCCACTGTATAAGCGGCGAGGCATCCAAAGATACGCCTGGGCTGCTCAAGCGTCGGAATTCGCTCGTGGAGCTCGGCCTTCAGGCACATCAGGCGCGCCACCCCTTCAGGATCGACCTTTCAGGTTGGATCTATAGATTGACGGTTTCAAGTTGCGACCGCCAGGTGTAATTTACAATTGGAATGGGTGGCGGAAGCGCACGCTCCCAAGGGTTTGCGCAATACGTTTTCCTTATTTAAGTACTCGGAGTTTTTCTCAGTTCGCAGAGCGAACTTCGCGCCGCCATAGGTCAAAACGCTTCAAGCACACACAGATTGGAACGGTGCAGCAGTTAAACAAGAGCGAAGCAATCACCACACCGCGAAGGACGCATTCGTTTCGAAATTCCCGCTAACTCGAGGTGTTGCGTTGAAAGCGGTCGAACCGGTGTTGCTCCAATCCAGCGCACACCCAAAAAACCAGGTTGACACACCAACTTTTCCCGTTTTCTACATTTATCACCCAAACAAGAGTCGAAATTACACAACTAGATCGTCAACATCAAAACAAACGCTCCCGCTCTTCAAAGGGAAACACTCCGAGAAAGTGCAGGACACACACATCCGCCAAAATGGAGCGCGCGCTTCCGCTCTATGAAGTCGCCGCCGTGCCACGCGTGGCGGCGTTGTACAGCGCCCAGGACCGCGTCAGTCCGTCGTCCAGCGTCACGCTCGGCAGCTTGGATAGCGCGTCGGACTGGTCGACGAACGCCTCGTTCACCAGCAGCAGTGACAGCCACGCGTTGGTCAAGTCGGCTCCCGTGACGATCGCCTCCTTGGACAATATGTCGTCCCACTCCTCCTGCACGAACGTGGGCGTGCGCGCAAGCGCATTGATCGGCGACACGGGGATCATCTGGATGCCGTGGATGCAGTACTTCTCGGCGCTGAACCACGTCGTGTAGTGCGCCTTGTTGTCGAAGAAGATGCCGGTGACGTGGTTCTTGACGAACGCGGCCGGGTGCAGCGTGTTGTCGGACGTCATGAGGAAGTACGTGCGCACGGCGCGCGCGTTGACGCGCAGCATGAGGCTGCCGAGGTCCTCGACGGCCTGGTTGCCCGAGACCTGGCCCCAGAGCTTCATGCCGTAGTAGAAGTTGATGTCCTCGGACGTGCTCTCCTCGTCCTTGCCGTCCGCCATGGGCGTCACGCCGTGCGAATACGAGTGTCCGAGGAACCAGGAGAAGTGGCGGAACGTCGGGAAGTACGGGTCGTCGGCGCTCGGGTTGGCCACGTCGCGCAGCAGCATGGTCACCATGGTGTCAAGCTCGGACATTCGCGACCAGTTGGGGTTGAGCTTCTTGAGAATCGCGGACGCCGTCACCCAGTAGCCGTAGTGGTAGTGGTGATCGTTGTAGACGGCGTTCCCGAAGTCGACGTTGACGTCGTTGGACGTGAACGTCATGCTGGAGACGATGCCCGAGTAGGTGGTCTCGTACGCGAGCGGCGGGTCGATCGTGTTGGTGAGGAACGGCTCGATGAGCGTCTCGAGCTTCTCCAGGCACGTCGTGAGCAGCGTCGTGTCGTCACCTACGACGGCTTCGTTGGCGGCCATGAGGCACAGCGTGGCGTACTTCTGGTAGTACTTGCCGTTGTAGTACCAGCTCTCCGCGTCCATGCTCCACGTCGCGGCGATGTCATCCTGGAGTGTCGACAGCAGATTGGTCTGCGCCACCAGGTCGGCCGAGATGTCGGTGGACGGGTAGAAGTCGACTTCGGTGTCGACCTCGGGCTCGGTGAGTGTCCACTGAGCGGCAGTCGTGACGACACCTGCCATGACACCGCGAGTCGTCGAGTTGAGCGAGATGGATGTCGCCGTGGGACCCGAATCCGATCCGAACGAGTCGAGGTGGTGCTGGAAGGCGAAGTGGAGCAACCCGGTGGAGTCGCACGTCGTGCCGTTGGTTTGCCAGTCGATGGAGTAGCTCGTGCGCGACGACACGGCGACCGACCCTCCGCGCACGATGCATCCCGAGTACTCATCGTACGCGGTTTCGTCGGCCCCACCGAGAATCGCAAGTCGCAGCGTGCCTGAGTACGCGCCGGACGCGACAAGTGCCGAGCCCGTCGAATCGACCGCGAACGTGACGCTGGCGTCGCTCGCGTAGAGAACCCACGTTTGTGCGTTGCTGAGCTGCAAGACGTACTTGCCCGTCGAGGCATCGCTGCTCGCGAGAGTCATCGTGTACTCGGACTTGATGCTGGGTGTGAGGCCACTGTACGTGGCCGACACGAAGGCCATGCCGTTGACGAGCGCCGAGTCCATGCAGTTGGTCGTCCCGGAGGTGCACATCCGCAGCGTCGCACCGAGGTCGCTCCACCCGTAGATCTCGTAGTCGGGCCGCGCGGTGAACTCGGTCGCGGACAGCGTCAGGTCGTTGTGGAAGTCGTGCAGGTAGTACTCGATGGTGCCGTCAGACTCAGAAGATGTTTCGCGGTACGAGTACGAGTAGCACGCTTGCAGTCCGTACGGCGCGGCGTCTCGCGGGAGCTTGAGCGCGTACGGGTTTGCGAAAGCTGGCACGGCGACGGTGTCGTCTCCGACGGTGGCAGAGATGAGGTTGGCCCACCACTTGTTGGTCGGGATGGGCTTACCGAGCAGGTCGTCGGCCACGTTGATGACGGGCGCGAGCGTGGAGAGCGTGCTGTAGCGCGTGAAGAGCGTCTGGGACGGTTTGTCAGTCGCGAACGGCTGCAGGTAGCTGGTCGTGCTGTCCGCAGAAGCCGAGGCAGCATGCACGGTGCCTTCTTCGTAGTCTCCGGCATCGGAAACGTTCAAGGCTATTACCTCCTCCGAGTTATGCGTCCCAGCCACCGCCAGCGCGAGCGCATAGGTGAGCAATCCGCTTTGGAGCCGCGACAGAATCCGCATGGTGGTCTTGTTGGCCTGTCGGGGCGCTGGCAAATCAGGAAATGGCGCGTTGTTCGGCCTGAGGGAAGCACTTGCCACGGACTAAACGAGCCGTGATTACTGAGTTGGGGACCGCATATCTGCCTGCGGGTGGGCATGGAGTGTGCGCGCCACGATGGCTTCAAGGTTACGCCGAAAACCCGGATCTATGCCTACGCTGCTCGTTAACGCCGGCGACCGACGGTGTCTGTGCCTCGAGACGCACTGCGTTCATCGCTGCCGTCGATCACTTCTCGCCTCCCACATGGATCAAGAAAAGAAGCATCGTCTTGGTGACGGGACGAACGCACCGCATCGTCGTCACGCATGACTTGAGTTTTGTATGGGCTGACCTCCGGCGGCGTGGTATCGTTGACACCGCGCATTGTCAAGCGCGGCCGGCCATATGATCGAGAGGCGCAGATCGTCCCACCGTTCGACGGTCTCAGTTGCACCGCGGCCCCACGTTGCCGTTCGGTGGATATGAAAGGATGCGGACATGGTGCAGAGCCTGAGCTGTGCTGTTCGCGAGTCGCTGTCGTCCACACCAGCTGCTCAACTGTCAAGCTCAAGATGGCTGGGCGGTGTCTCCTGCCAAGATTCGCTGTACATACAGTATCTGATTCTCCTTGTCGATCTGCAGGAAGGGGCCTCAACTTGACGGCCAAGGTCGTGTCCGGCGCATTTTCGTTGACGATCTGGCGCGTTTCCCGTCCCAAGACTCCCGCTCCCGACGAACGACCTGCGAAAAGCTGGGACTGTATCAACTCACGCGCAGGTTGCCGGCTTGCGCGCCAAGTGGCTTGGATACGGTGCAGTATCCGGCGGCAGTATTCTCGCTCCGCCACATCGGACACTCAGGTAAAGGTGCGGATGTTCCATAGGAGTCAACGGTGCACATCGTGGTGCGGAATCGGATCGTGCGACAGGATGGGACGCCGTCGTTCAGTCACTGAACACGTGCTGTTCGAGATGCGCACGATTAGGATCTGGCGGCTGCGGCAGTCCGAGTATTCCGTCGCCTCAACCTGCCGGTTCAAGGGCGCGCGGAGTTCAACAAAGGCTGACCAACACACTCATGAGTACAGTACGCTAGGAAGATACAATACTGAGTGTGCTGCACTGGCGGCCGGGTTCCCGAGGAGGGTGAGTTCGTGTCTGTTCTGGGACTCGAACGCGAAGTTGTGAGTGTGGTACGCACCAGTCGATGGAGCATTCATGGCCGCTTACGAATTGGTTGGGCGCGCAACCCATGACGGACAGCTGCATCGGGGCATGCTGATCGCCTCGTTGGGCCGCCTTGTAGTGCCCATGAACGCTTTCTTCCTCCTGGTCTATGAATCACTCGTTTCTCCAGCAACAGTGATGGTCAAGTTCGTTAGACAAGAAGTCGTTTCCTCGATCTGCATGGGTGTGGTGTGAAGGTCGACCGCGGCCCTTGTGCGCCTTCACGAACCCAGCAATCGCGACCGTGAGTATAGTTGTTATCAACTACAGTACTAAGTGTAGTCTCCAACGACGTGGTCGTACCTGGCGGTTTGCTTGTCTTGTGCGGTTGCGCACGCAGCAGAAACGGTACGGCATATCTTCTAAACGTGTTGTATGAAAGTTTGTATGGTGCTGCTTTCTCATCTGACGAGACGCCGAATGTAGCCAAGTGAACCACTTCAACCCGGTAAACCTGTCATACAGCATATATCAGTGTACTTCAAGAGTATTCAGTAAGAAGGGTTGTTCATCCCTGGCACCAGCAACAGCGGCAAGGATCCGCTCCGTCGCTTGCTGCGCTCATCACTAAGGAGCAGACTCGCGTCTCAGTGTTTTCGCCATTTCCCGGCACATGTATTAGCATGACAAGACACAGTTCCAGCTCTTGGCAGCGCAGGGAGCGCAGGGGACCAGCAGCCAACCGACATCGTGCTCGCGTGTCTGTTGCTCGCCGTAGTTTTGCCCGCGTGAGACGGCCGATCCTCCTGCAACACCAAATTCCAGCGCCAAGACCCTTGCTTCCCCTCCCAAAACATATCGACAAGCTGCCATCGCGAGCCGAGCTGCGGGCTGACCTGCCAGACGCCTTCCGCGCTCGTCTCGGCCCCATGCCAGCGCCAGGTGCAGGTTCGCGCGGTGACTCGACGGAGACGGGAGGCTCATATTCGCGACGCGACGGTTAATCCCGAAACAATGCACTACCGTAATACACTCCCGCGTCCATCGCAATCTGTCGGCGGCTCGGTAGTGGCCAAGAGCAAGTGTCGCCTCACGTCCCTCATGGGTGCACGAGCTGTTGCTGCTGCTGCTGCTGCTGCTGCGCGATCTCCTGCGCATGCTTGGCGCAGTGGCCGTTCTTCTGCGCCCACTTGGTGCAGTTCGGGTACTCGCAGCGCTTGCCGCCGCCGTGGCCACGGCAGAAGCCGCCCGACTGGCAACTCTTGGTGCAGCCTTCAAACTTGCAGCGCACGCCGCCGCCGTGCTGCTTGCACAGCCCTCGCGACTGCGCCGTCTTCGGACAGCCCTCGACGTTGCAGGGCTTGCCACCACCGTGCGCAATGCACAAATGACCAGTCTGTGCGCTCTTCATACAGCCCTCGACCTTGCACCGACGGCCGCCGCCGTGCAGCTTGCACATGCCCTTGACACGCGCAGGGTGGTTGCATCCCAGCGCCGAGCAAATCTGGACCGTTCCATCGGCCTTGAGCTGCGGCTGCTGCTTGTTCTGACCGGCTATCCGTATCGCCTGCTGCTGCGGGTGCTGCGCCTGCTTCTGGGCCAGCATGGGCGACGGCATCATCATCGACGTGAACTGCGCCGGGCCGGCATTCATGCCGTAGCCAGGCGGGTTCATCATCATGTTCTGCTGAAGCAATGCCGATTGGTACAGCTGGTTGTACTGCTGCTGTTGCTGCTGCTGCTGCTGCTGCTTGTGCTGCTGTTCCTGCCGCATGAGCTGCTGCTGCAATAGCTGCTGCTGAGACTGCATGGGGTCCATCTTGGTCTGATCCATCCCCTGGTAGCCCATGCCCTGGCCCATCATGTCGGCCGACGGCAGCGAGTTGCCGGCTCCCATCGGCGCGCCAGCGTACATACCGTGCATCGAGCTCTGGTCAAGCGCCTGCCCATACGTTGCGTAGCCCTGGCCGCCAGGGGTGACGCCTCCGTTGTTGATCTCGCTGTAAATCGACCGCGACGGGTTCAGCAGCGTCTGTGTATCGACAAATCCGAGCGCGCCCGAGCCACTCGGCGGACCAGTCGATGCTGCTGGTTGGTTGACGGGCGCCGAACTCGTCGGCGCACTGGTCGACCCTCCGTGGTAGTCCAGCAGGTTGTCCAGGTTGTCGACCTGCACGACATCCTCGCCGCCATAGTCTTCGTTGTCGTAGGCCACGTCCGTCTCGATCGACTCGAGCGTCTTGGCGAGGTGCTGGAAACGGAAGCTGTCCTGACTCGTCATGGGCTTCTGGATCGCCTGGTTGGACGTCGCGTTCAGCATAGCCTGGATGATCTCAAAGCTGGTCGTCCGCATCCCCATGTTGGACTGTCCACTCCCGCCGGCAGCGCCGCTCGCGCCAGGGTTCGTCATGAACGAACGCATGAGCTGGAGGCTTGAGAGACGCTGCAGACTGCCGTTCTCGGCGTCCTTGTATACCTGCGTGAGCGGCTCGGGCGTGTTGCTGGCAAACGAGTTGTCGATAAAGCTTAGCAAGTGGCGCAGGCTCTCCTTCTTCTCCGTCATCGTGAAGTCGTTCGAGCTCAGCAAGCTCTTGAGCGTGGGCTTGGCGCCGGCGGCCGAGCTGTCGTCGCCGCCCTGCGCGCGGTTCTTGGCCTCCGAGTTAAACAGGAAGCTGCCGCCGCTCGAGTTCATCACGCGCGAGGACGGCGGCTGCTGGTCCAGCAGACACGCGAGCACGTCCTGGATGGACGCCTCGCGGTGCAGCGGCGAGCGAAAGTCGACGTTGGCCTCGCCGTTCGAGCCGTTGGCCGTGAGGCGCGCCTCGGCGCCGTCCAGGTTGGTGCGCGCGAGCTCCGTCTTGACCATGTGGAGGTCGCTGCCCGTCATGGAGACGGTGGTGTGGGTGGCCGCGGCCGTCTTGACGCGCGCCTTCATCTGCTCCCAGTTCGCGAGCTGCTGCGGCGAGAACAGCGACGTGTCCACGCACTCCATCATGCTCACCAGCAGCTCCGCGTTGATGCCCGGCATGGGCGTCGCGCCCTCGGCCGCCGTCGCCGGGCTAGAGCCCACCTGGTTCTGCGCCATCGCGTCAACGGCAACGCGTTCTTCTTGGGATGTACGGGTGCCGCGTTCGCGCTCCGTCGCTTCGCTAGCGGGGGAACGGGGGCCAAAGCACGAGAGAGAGAGGGAAAGGGATAGCGTCCGCGAGGGTTGGTCCCCTATAACGGAGGGAGTTCTTTGGCGTTTGGCGTGGCAGGGGGGCGAACAACCCGAGGAGGTGGACGAGCTGAGCTGAGTGAGTTGAGCCTTGATGTTCTTGTTCTTCCGACGAGAGAGGAGGGGGCGGCGCGGGGAAAATGGAGTGGACCACGCGAATCAAACGACATGTCGCATATGGAAAAATCCGGCGAATAACTTGGACTGAGTATGGCATACGAACGCGGTAATGGGGTCTCCATCCCGTAATTAACGCGTTATTTACGGTAGGTTGATTTGGGCGACGGCAACGTGATACAGTTTGCCGCCATGCAGAGAGCATTGCCATACCGATTGTACACTGCAGCGCGCCATGTGATATAACAATGCGGCGGCACCGCTCGCCCTCTGCCGCTGTCCACCCCGCGCTGTCTCGATCCTCGTTGTGGTCCATGTGAGTGCCGTTGGCACAGGCCCATGGCAATGAATAGGCCGTGGCGGTCGGCTGGACACTGGCTGCGCTTGTCTCACGAACACGGAGGGCCGGCCAACAAGTGCGAGGAGTGGGGTGCCGTAATCCCGAGTTAATCACACGCATTAGTAGGTACAGTATGGTGCACTATTTTGAGCGACGCTTGGTATCAGTGATGGATGTTAACCTGCGCCGTTCAAGGCTGCCGTTGGGTAACGTTACAATGAAGGACTGTACTGTGTTGTGCAGTATTGGCTGCTGGTGTCCCTACCTCAAACGATGGGGATACATCTTCACATGGAGGATGCATGGAAAGCTCCCTCGAAAGAGACTCGCGGAAGATTTCCCCATCCTTTGGGATCCAGTAGTCGTTTGATACGTGTGCCCCGAGCACTGCTCGCTATGGACTTCATACAGTGTGGAGTAGGGTCGAGGTTGAAGATGGCCGCGTTTGCGCTCGCCATTGGACCGATGTTGCTGTGCTTGGCGTGTTTCTATGCGATTGATCGCCCCGTGCGCGGTCTAAAGACAATCTCGAGTGCTCATGTTCTATTGCTTCATCTGAACCATCGGTGTGGTGTACTGTATACGAATGCATCCTTTGGTGGCGATCTCAGACATCCGCGGCTCCCATTTCCGTTGGTGTCGTCGCATGAATTGCGGCAATGCAGCTATCAATAGATAGAAAATGGGCATTGTTTTGCCGGCTATATTTGTCGCCGGGGAGGGGGGGGGTATACTAGCTGCCCAAGCAAAGAGTGGATATGCTGGCCGCGTCACAGCCTGCGGTGGAAGGCTGCGGCACAAGAAGCATGGTATCCGCAGCGGAGGCAGGTTTCGGGCGACTGCGGGGTGTATCGGCTGTGAACAAAGATGCGCAAGGAGCCTATGGGAATGACAATCCAGCCGCGAAGTCCATGCCGTCGTGCGGTGCGCCACAACAGATCACAGTCGCCGTCAACGACATCTTGGGGTCCATCCGTGATGGACACCGTCACACGTCGGTACATCAAATCAACGTGGGGGACCTCCGTGTGGCTAACTTTCGTGGCTTCGGCGACCCAGAGAGCGCCCATGACAACACAGAGAGTCCACCTCGGAGCAGTATCTGCAGTCGACCGATCGCTTGGAGGCTTCTGCTTGGGGTGTTGAGCGACGATGACGCTCAGTGGGCACCTTTGCTGCGCCAACAGCGCGCTCAATACAATGCTTGGAAGCGCGAGTATATGGGTCCGCACAGATCTTCCTCGCAAGGCGAGGACATTAACGATACTGCGCAGATGAAGAGCATTAAAAAGGTAAAACGCGATCGGATTGCAGCAGCGCTGCCCGCAAGCCGATGACTAACTCTTTGCTTGGCATGCTGGCTTAGGACATATGCCGCACACGGAGCGAGCTCGCCTTCTTTGCGGTGGGTGGCATGGCTTACCAGTGGATGCTACGCATTCTCTTCGTTCATGCCAAGCTGCACCCCGACGTTGGCTACATGCAAGGCATGAACGAGATCCTAGCGCCAATTCTGTTCGCGTACGGCAATGACCCAGACGAGGCGTGGTCGCTAGAGACGGAGGCCGATGCATTCTACTCGTTCCAGAGCATCATTGCGTCGATAAAGCTCCTATACTTGCCCGCGCCATCCGACCCCTCCAAGAGCGGCGCCGACCTGCAAATGAACCGACTCATGCTGCTCCTGCGCCAGCACGACCCCTTTTTGTGGCAGCACCTGGTGGGTCGGGTGCCGTGCTGCAGAGAATGTTCGAGTATGTCGTCTTACGATCTTTGTGTGTTGGAGCAGAACTCGATCGGCGTTACGCCAGACCTGTTCAGCCTCCGCTGGTACATGACGCTGCTTAGCCGCGAGTTCCCCATGTCCACGACGCTGAGGGTATGGGACGCGCTACTGGCCGACCCGAAGCGATTCAGCCTTCTGCATTACGTCAACTGCGCGCTGGTTCGCTGTCGCCGCTCGTCGCTGCTGCGTCTCGGATTCGCTGCGGCGCTCAAGTGCCTGCACGCCGCCCCTCCCAACGGCATCGACGTGGATCAGCTCCTGAGTGATGCCGAGCAAATGCGCGCCCGCGATCGATCCGTCGACCAGGCCAGAGCGGACAAGATAAACTAAAGCGTGGCCAATGCCGGTGCATGTTAACTGGAGTGGATGGGATGCTGCTTAATGCATAGCGGAAGGTATCTTTGGTCGCTTGCATCGTTCCACTATTAATTTTAACAGAACCTACCCGCTCAAATCGGACCGCCCAAAATGATGACAGCTCATCGTTGATGCCCTCTAAATTTGTGACTCTGTCCGACGTGTGCGATTTCCAACGAAGCTTGATCAGCGGTGATCCGTCACCTTCGTCACGCTTTTCTCCCGGCGACCCCTGCTCTCTGCGTCGCGACGATGACCGTCCCCGAGCCGCATGTGCTGCTGTACTTTGATGTGAACAAGGTGCGCCAAGCGCGTTCCCTTTGCGTCCCCTGTGGGCGTTTCCATCCCTCTTTACGTCTCATCTCACAAGCGCTGGATCGCTCGCGCAGACCATCATCATGCACGACCCTGTGCAAGGCAAGGACCTGGGCAACATCCTGAACGACCTGCTAACAGAGCGCGCGTTCGGGATCGTGGATACTTCGGCAGAGGGCGACTCGCAGTGGCGATGGAACGGACGGTCGGCGCTGCAGCAGCCGCCAGCGCCAGCAGCCGAGCACGAGGTATCGTTCGGCGCGTTCCTCCGAGCCAAGGTGGGTATTTACCGATATGATACTCTACAAGTGACGCCCAGTTGACATAGCGTATTTGATGCTCTGCTAGTAGTACCCGACGTCGAGAGACCCAGCGACCGCCAAGCACCACAAGAAGATGCGCAAGGTGCTGCGCCAGGACTTTACGTCATCCAGCAATGCTGGTCACGGCTTGACAGCTGAGCACGCGCTGCTGCTAGAGAAACTCCAGCTCCCCCAGTTACCCGTGGACGGCAAAGAGGACTATGAGAGCTTGAGGACGCGCGCTGGGCTGGACGACTTGGGGTACTTCTTCATGGTCCCGGCGTTCTTCCAGCTCATCCGGTCGCTTCACGAGCGCGGAACCAGCTTCAACCTCATCTTCCGCACGTTCGGCGACGACCTGCACCGCATCGCGCAGGAGTTCAACTGCTTCTGCGAGAACAAGCACCCGTACTTCCCTGGCGTCGTCATGGACGGCTCGGACGGCACCGTTGACCGCCGGATACACCTGACTATCGGCCAGTCTAGTGACGCCAACAGCTGCACGACGGCGCGGTTCGGCACGTTCTATCGCGCTGACGGGTACACAGCGCTGGTCATGGGCACGTTCGACCAGCCCAGCAAGGACGACGAGTTGCATCGGGACGCCTCCTTCTACACCCAGCGCCATCCTCGTACGCGCGTTCTGGAGGGGATTCCCGTGATTCATCGCTTCTTGACCCACGAGTGGCGTGGCGCGCAGTCGACGCTTGCGATCCGAGACTTCTACCCGTTCTGGTTCCGCAACTGCGAGGACGCGACCGCCGGGAAGCTGCTCACGATGGACGACCAGGAGAGCGACGTGCACGCCGTCTTCTTCGACGACAACATCCTCGCCCACGACGCGCACATCGTTGATGCGCGCAGTGCGCTTGACGGCTCGGCTGTTTCCTTTGAGCGCACCAAAGACGTCCACCTCATGCGAGTCGAGCCGCTGGACGTGATCCGGGACGAAAACTACTTTGTCCGCCGGTTTGAACAAGCGCTTGCTCACCGCCAGGAGCATACCTCGACGTGAACGACCCTCGCTGGAGTAGCTAGCAAAAAGAATACACTGCCAGGTCTAACCATTAATGCGAGGCTCCGGTCAAAGAACACACTAAGCACGCACGACACACTCAATGGGCAGTCAGCAATTGCATTTCCATGTGCACCGGGCAGAGCCCAGCGAGGCATTACGCGTTTACTTGGTGCAGAACACAATTTACGATCGCCGCGAACGATGACGAGCAGGGCTTCTGCTCCTGCTGCGGCTGCGCTTCTTTTCGGATCGATCCTTGTCGCGACTGTCACGATCGCGCCGCTTAGAACCACGGTCACTGCTGCGGTCGCGGTCTCGGTGGCGGCGCTCCGCGCTTGCGCTTCGCTTTTTGGTGTCGCGTCGGCGGCTTCGACTGCGACTACTCCGCGACCGATGCCGGTCACTCCGCTCGTCTTCATCGCGCCGCGACCGCTTCTTCCGTTCTGGCGAGCGGCTTCTTCGCTGGCGAGAAGACGAGCCACGACGAGAATCGGCCTCGGCATACTTGGACTGTTTACGCTTCCCGTCATCTTCATCCACGAGATCGAAGTCACCCCCGCTGCCTCGGGATCCAAACCCGTGGCTCTGCTTTAGACGCAGGTTCCCGCCGACGTCGCGATTGCCGAACAATTTACTGTTTCCGCTCTTGCCGCCACGCTTCTTTTCGTTCGCGTACGGATCTCCATCGCTCTTGCTATGCTTCTCCCACGGCCTGCGCGAAAACTTGTTCCATAGCTTCGAAACAGACTGGCTAAAGTCCACCTTGATGCGTCGGTCGTCGAGCAGCACGTTGTTCATCTTGAAGTAGGCTTCTTCGCAGTGGCGCTTGTCTTGGAACTCGACGAACGCGAAGCACAGCGAGTCGCCCGTCTTGTAATCTCGGATCACCTCCGCTTTGCAGGGGCCGAACCGACAAAATGCCATGTCGAGGTCGCTGCTCTCCGTCACTGGGTTGAGCTTACACACGAAGAGCACTTCCTCTGGGGGCTTCACGTCTGCATCAGGGATGTCGCCGATCATCTCCAAGACCACAGCTCTCGATTTGGCCTCCTTCTCACGCAGCGACTGCTCAATCTCCTGCTCGGTGCGTCCGTCGTCCTCGTCCAGCTTCTCGTCTGCCGCGAGGCGAGCCTCCACCTGTTCTTCGGCGGGTCGCTCGCGCTTGGGTGACTCGGACGGGACGATGAGCCCTTCCGGGTCGGGGAACGGGTCCTCCAGAATGTACGTGTGCTTGATGCGCACGTCCTGGTACGGGCGGTACTCCTTGTCGACGAACAGCTCGTTGATCTTGTCCAGTACGTCCATGCCTTCTGCTATCTCGCCGAAGATCGTGTGCTTGCCGTCCAGGTACTCGAGGTCGTCGCCGCGCGTGGTGATGTAGAACTGTGACGCGTTCAGGTTCGGCCCCGCAGAGGCCATGCCCACAAGCCCCTTCTTGTCGTGCGTCAGGTGCGGACGAAGCTCGTCCTCGAAGAAGCGCGCTTGCTCGCCGTAGAGCAGCCCGTACACGGACGTGCCGCCCTTGCCCGTCGCCGTCGGGTCGCCCGCCTGCACCATGAAGCTCTCCTGCACGTTGAAGAACAGATTGCCGTTGTAGTACTTGGTCTTGCACAGCTTGAGGAAGTTCTTGCTCGCCAGCGGGCACTCATCCACGTACAGGTCCACCACCAACTCGCCCAGCGTCGTCTCCACCAGCACCGACATGTTCCCCGGCTCGCTGTTTTTTTTTTTTTCGATTGTGCGAGGTCTTTCCGACACCTGTTCGCTTTTGAGCGATTCTACTGGCTTAAAATAAACATTTGAAGGTGATATGATTTGCCAATATTCCGTCAATTCAACTTGATTGGTGGATATTCGTTGGGTTTCCCTTTCGAAGAAGAGTGATGGTCATATCGAGAAAGTTCACGCTCGCATCGAGGTCACACCGGGAAAATGGCGGGCGTGAACGCGTTCGCGGTGCCTCCGCCGCTGGTGGCGGCGCGCAAGAAGCGCAGGACCGAGGGCGCTGTTGCGGCTGAGGCGAAGGATGTGGACGGGTATCACGCGTTCTTCACGACGCGCGAGTACGCGCAGTTCTCGCAGTTCGGCGGCGAGCCCGAGACGCAGCGGTACCAGCAGGAGCAGCGCCTCCGCCGGACGCTGCTGTCGTCAGGCGCCGAGGAGGCTGCGCACGACAGCAGGCAGAAGACGAAGGCGGATCCGATGAGCAAACTGAAGTCCGTGCATATCATGGTCCTCCTGGAGGATCTCATGACCAAGCGTTTCCCCGACGCCAACGACCAAGTCGCGCTCGCCGCGAATGGCCGTCGCCGCCTATCGGCGCTCTCGATTGAACAGCACGAAGCCTACTTGGCGCTGGTTCGCAAGCGGACTGAAGCGCACAGCGTAAGCGCCCAACGTCACGTACTCACAGGCGTTGTCGGTCCGGATCTGATACTGACCTTGCTAACCTGTGGCGACAGCGCGGTCTGCCCGAGATCCTCGCGTTGTCGACGGATGAAGCGGCGCAGCTGCGTTCGCTGGAAGAGCAAGTTCGCGACGAGCAGGTGGGTGCTGTGTATTACTCAGTCTGTATTTCCCGCTCTGCAATCTCTATTCGTTGACGATCTTGTGAACTACGGCTGCAATACGTCTTGGAGCAGACGGACTTCTTTCGACTCTTCAAGCAAGCCACGGCCACTGTGCAGGCGCAGAACCAGTCATGCGTGCCCCCATTTGCTTCTCGATGGGTAATGCGCAGCCTTGCTGAAGGATGTCAATCGCTCTCGCACATTGCTAAACGGCGACATTATGCTGTTTGCTTTCTCCAGTTCGATGAAATCAAACTCCACGACTCCAACGAAGCGCGACGGCTATACACACAGTTCTTCGAGACGGCGCTTTCGATCCCGGTTGACCCCAGCAAACAAACTGAGAGCACCCAAGCTGGTGGGAGCGATCCGATTGTGAAGCATGTGAAGGAAGTATTTCGAATCGGCACGGCCGCAATGATCGACGCCGGGCAACTTGCCCCCGGGATGCAGATAGCAGCTATGGGCGACGAGGCAGCGTCTGCTAACGGCCGTTCATCCTGGGTGCAAAGAGAAGCTATCTCAGCTGATCCGAACGCTGAAGGGTTGATGCTGAAGTACGATTGCGACGTCGCCATTTCGTCGTCGACACTGCTGGAGCTTTTCGATCTCGCAACAACAAGCGTTGTGGCGGAAACGGTGAGAGCTCGGATACCGGCGCGCTGTAAGATCTCCGCAGCGTTTTAACGGGTCCTCTCACTCGTTCGATTACCACGCGGGATGTGCTAGGTTCATCGCTGGGTTATTCCGGTCAAAAGCAGAGTTGTCGTCAGCAGTGACGGAAAGCCCAAAAAGCTGGTCTGTCTTGATAGAGCGCTTCGCGGCCCCAACGTTTGCACACGAGACAAGATTGCTCTGGCTGGGCGCTTCCTGGCGTTGGATCAACTGAAGGTAAATCCTCCCCGTGTGGTGTAGGTGAGTGGGGCCTGCGCAGTGTTCACCATCTAACTTCGAGTCTACGTTTCCAGTCGAGGTCAGGCGCACCCGCGCACCAAGCCAGTGGTCAAACGGTGTACCATGTTTGGCGGATCGGGGACAAGCGCGCTCTGGTTCGGACTACTATTCACGGATATCTTGTGGAAAACGAGAACCCCGATGCCGCTTTCGGACGCAAAGGAGTTGGTGACTCGTCCGCGGACCCCTCTTCTACGACCAAGGTATGCAGCCAGCAACATTTCTTCTGGCATGGCATGCGTCTGACGCGGAACTGTCACCGACTGTGTTCCCTGTAGCGATCGGTCGCATTGAGTGTGTTTGTCAAGCCCGATTACCGCGACGTGGGGCTGAGAGAGCAGCTAACAGTGAGTGAGCGGTGCAAGTTCTGGCTCCATTCGTGGCTCCGAGGCAGTTCTCGCGTTGTTGTCGCCCGCCTTGACCCCAAGACGAGTGTGATCGACGAATGGGAGACCCATTCGCTCAAGACTCTTGTCTACGGCCGAAGTGGCGAAGGTGAAGCTCAGCATGCGGACTACTTCGAGTACGTTGCATGCTTTTCACACTTCGTATGACTCGATGCACCGAGTTGTTCACTAATGTGCTGCTGAATGTTTTTTGCGTTTTCAGCCCGATGACAAAGTTCGACGCATTGGCCCATTTGGTCACTTGCCTATGTGATCTGTCCAGCGGAAACTACCTCGTGCAACCTTCGCTTCATGACAAGCGAGACCGTCGAGTGGATATCTTGTCATCGACCAGTAGCCAAACTGGCACCACCGCTAGCTGTACCGGCGACAGCAACAAGTGGGTTGACCTATACCAGTATCTGGAGGTCGGCAGAGCGGACGGAAGTGAGATGGCACCGGAAGTCGTGACGGTGCTGCCGGAGTGGTATCGTTATGATCGCATTCCATACACCTTCCGCTCGGGAACGTATTGCCAAGAGTTCTTCCAAGACGGAGCGTGCTCCCTTTTGGGGAGCGGTCAATACTGCGAAGGGCGACATATTCGACTGGCGCCGTCAAAATCGGCAGCATCCCAGTGGCGCTTTGAGGACATCACGACGGTTTTGCGACGTGGGAAGCACGCTGAGCACCGCAAGCGCCCCACAGGGCGCCCAGTGTTGCTCAGACCATCGTTCCCGTTCTGCGTCGGCGAAAAGATTGTTCCGACCGTGACAGTTGCGAACCCAAATGCCCCAGCCAAGTGTCGAAAGGACGAGTGCCAGCTCCGACACTTCACTGCACACGAGATCGCCGAGCGGGTTGCAGACGCAGCGGAACGGGCAGAGCGTGGTAAACGACGCGACTGGAGGAAAAAGTTCAAGCCTCGTCAAGAAAGTGATTGGAGTGGCGGAGGAGCGCGTGACAACTAGGCGAAGCAGCGTGCAACGGTAGGCCCTCATTGATGAACATTGTCTGGACTCTTGTCTGCATCATCGACTCTAACGTCGCGCTCCTTGCCTAGATGAGAAAAACCGTTTGAAATCACCAAGGAAGAAGCTAAAAGGTATCGATTGAAAACTGCGTCGGCGTCTATCGTACGAACGAAGTATAAAGTACTTTAGGTAAATAACTAACCTATCGAGCGTCGTCTCGAGCTGACTGTGTGTGTGGAAGGCATGGCGCGGTGGGCCTGCGCTCCGCAGCGTTGTCCCGAGTCGCCCATTCCAGTCGCTGACTACCTGCATCTTGCGGTTGGCCCGATCAGCGAGCCTTGGTGGCCTACGAACGACGCACAGCGGCACGATATCTACCGGACGATCCCCATTGCAGCCATCTCGGTATGTTACCGTATTCTGGTCACTGATGTCGTGGTGAGGACTTGATTGACGAGATCGCGTGCCCTTCGATGCGCTTGTGCCGTGTAGGATGACGTCTATTTCTCGGTTAGTTGCCGATAGCCTTTCCACCAGTTGGGCGCAGTGAACGAGCCGCCGCTTTCCGTCTCCATGACCTTAAGGACGACCTTGGTCGGTCCGTCCAGATCTGGTTGGCGGCGGTGAGTCGGTCGCGTGCGGTCTCCCACTTCCCAGCGAAGTAAGCCCCAATGCCTTCGTTGAAGTTTTCGAAGAAGGCAGTCGGGATCCCCTCCTGCAGCGTCCGATAGATGGGGTCCTGATCGAACTGGACGGCCTTCTGTTTCCCCTCGGGGCTGAGAATTGGGCACACGCCATCGGTGGGGTAGTTGCCGATGTCGAAAGTCCAGAGGTCCATGGGGATCTCGCTGCCTTTGACGGCGACGCGGTCAATCTTCCGGCAGAAGCGCCGCGCCTCGGGCGACAGCTCTTCGACGAACCACTCGGAGAGGAGCATGGGCACGTCAAACTGGCCGGTCGCTGCCTCCAGGCGCGCTGCCATGTTGACATTCGGCGACAAGTACGACGCGTCGATCTTGAACCTCGAGCCGATGGCGCCCTCAATTGCCCAGCCAAGGTGAAGCCCGAAGCCCATGTGTACCTCAAAGTCCTCAAAGGCCGCGACCAGCTTCTTGTTAGTGCAGAACTTGTGTAGCGTGCCGTGATGGTTGGCGTTGTGGATGTCGACGCGCATTTTGAGCACGGATGTGAGCGCACTGTCAACCAGCTCCGTCGGTGGGATCCGTCGAACAACCGATCCGGCGCCGGTGCTCTTGATGTAGATGCCCTCGCGTCGCTTGGCCTTCTCGGCAAGATCCATGCGAGGCTTGTCAGCAGGATCGCGCGGGTCGCGCATGCCAGGGAGCGCTCCATCACACATTTTCCAGGCGAGGAGGAACGCCGCGCCGATGTTTTTGTTGGCCGCGCCGTGGAAGATCTTGGCGTCGCTGTGCACAATCTCGGCGATCGTGTTGATGTACATGATGATGTCTTCTTCCAGCAAGCTGCATGTTTCGGTGAAGTGCTCGATGATGCCGAAGCCGAAGATGGACGTGATCTTCTTGCCGGGGATCATGACGTCGAGGTCGCCAGCGCCGCCCATGTTCTTGGCAATGAACTCGGTACCCGCGGCGCCGAAGCCCACCTGGAGGAGCCGTCCGATCTTGTCGAGCGTGTCTTCGAGCATTTTCGTCTCGTAGTCGTCGCTGCCTTGCGCGTCGCGCTCGTAGATCTCTTTCTTGGCCTCGGTGGCGCCCAGTGGATTCTGCGCGAGCTGTGTCACAAGACGCATCATGCGCTCGATAGGTCCGATGACCATGGTCTCGGCATCCTTGGTCAGCACGAAGATGGACACGGCGAAGCAGAACATGACCAGCACCATCTTGCCGATGTTGAGGTTGGCTGCGGAGCGCGTCGTGGCGGAGATGTCGAACACGACGAGCGAGTGGCACGCACTAGTGGATGAGCTCGTTGCGCAGTCGGTGCAGACGTTGCGAACGTAACACCCAAGGTTCTCGATCGTCGTGATCTCTGTCGTCCGGTACTTCGTGCTCGGGTCGGAGGTCAAGTACGCTGCAGCTGACCAGCCAGTCTTTGGGTTCTCTTCAAGAGAGAACGCCGAGCCAACGAGCCAGTCGTCGTCGCTGTTGAGCGATTGGAACTTGACCTCACGCAGCCACTTCTCCAGCACCGCATCATTCACGTTGGCCAGCTGCATGCGTACGATGTAGCTGTTCGAGTCGCGCACGTACTCCTCGACAAACTTGCGGAAGTCGGTCATGGGCACCCCGCCCGTCTCGTTATAGTCCTGCGTATACCGGTGCAGCCGCTCGAGTTGCGAGACCTGGAAATCATCCTGTGACGAGTCGACGGAGCCATCGATGATGGGGGACACGATAATGATGAGTAGCACGAGCACGATCAGCCGCCGCGTGGTCTTCTCCGTCAGCACCTCGCCGATTTTGGACGGCTCGGAGATCTCGACGATCTTCGCTTCGGGGTTCTTGTTCTTCTTGAGCACGCGCAAGATACGCAGCATGCGGAACAAGCGCACGAGACGCACGATCCAACCGGCCTTGGAGCCCACGCGCGAGGCGCGGCCAGCTTTGAGCGCCGCCGCGCTTGACCCGGAGGTCGATGTCGTTCCAACGACGTGTTTCCAGATCCAGTCGACGTCAGGAATGACGGACAGCGTGGAGATGACGTCCAGGTAAAAGGTGAACCCCCCTACCGCGGTTGAAGTACCTCGGGCGGCTGTACGTGCTGAGACCGAGCTCGAGCGCGAAGATGATGAAGAGCGAGAAGAGCGTGTTGTAGATGGCCATGTCGGCGCTCTTGGGCATGAAGCTCACGCGGAAGTCGTCGCCGAAGAGCGCGAAGATGGTGTACAGCGTCAGGAAGGTGCTCACGTACTTGTTCTCGAGGAAGGCGAGCACTTTTTCCTTGCGCGTCTTGGGCGGCGCGACCACAAGGTTCTCCGGCGCGACCTTGTTGAGGTTCTTGGAGCTTTGCAAGTTGGCAAGTGTCATTGCCGGCTTGAGAACCGGTACCGGCGCTCCCGGGCCGCTCGCGTTCGTCCCACTCGTCGTCACTGCGACACCGGCTCCCCCGCCGCTGCCCCCATCGCCAGTGGCAAGCACGGGGGCTTTGGGCTTCCCCATGTAGGAGCTCGCAGCGCTGGAGGAGCTTCCTGGCATGTCAGTGTTGGCAGCCAGCAGCTCGGGGTTGGTGGCGCGATCGTCCACTTCGTTGGTGACCGCGACGAATTGCTCTCGATGGTAGCGCCTGTTCCAGATTCGGCGCGCCACTTTTGCTCACGAGTCGGACAGCCACGCTCGCGTCTCGCTGACGGCGTCAATGTGTGTGTGTTGGTGCCGTCAAGTGTCGGAGGGAGGTGGCCAAGTTCTCTTGGGTTAGACGCGTCCGACCGGCCGCAACAGCGAAGAACAAGACGAAGGAAGTCCGCCGCAATGCCTGCGACGCCCGCTGCTGCCGCTGTTCATACACCGCCGCCCGCGATTCGGTGTACCCTGCAAGTTCGCGATGCGCGCGGGCCGGAAGACGAAGGTCGACTGTGGAGCTGATCAGCGCCCGTAGCAGGCTTCCCGCGTTCGCTTCCAGAGAGTGCCGTGGCCGAGGGAGAAAGCACGATAACGACCCGCGCTAAAAGCGTCGGCGAGAGCCTCATCCACGGCCGGGCGAGCGAGAAAATAGATGCGAAACGCCCCGGTCTCTCGCCCACATCCCTGTCTGGTGCGGGATCGGCGTGCTGGGCAGGCTATTTCCAGACGCCGCAGGCTGGAGACGGCGCCATGGCCCAGGCAACCTCGCGATGATCAAACAAGAGGCCATGACACTCACCTGTGGCTGTTGCTGCTGCGTAGCAACAGCGAGGCGGTAGCACCTCTATTTATAAAGAGCTCGAGACAAGCGTCGACGTCGTCGACAGCGCTAAGCGGGCCCAGAGAACGCAAATGCTGCCAGCGATTCCCACCCAAGCGTTCGATTGAGCAACAAGAAGACGTGGAGGTATTGGTGTGGGCCTCGGCCTCGGCTTGTTCGAAATGATGCGGACCTTCTTGTGTGTCTATCGCGGATCATGACAGAAGAAACAATCAACCAGCCCTATGCATATCCACTCACCCTCCCTCCCTCGCTTTCGTCACCTTCCCTTACCTCGGACTTTACTCGGCTGTGTCGCTGAAGTCCTTCGTCTCTCAGCCTCGAAGACTGTTCTTGCGGTCTCTGACGGTCTGAACATCGCCGTTTTACTGTAACTTGAGCTTGATGAAGGCGAACAGGTAGCGCCAGAACTCCTTCGCGGCCACCTTGTCCAGATGCCGCTTGTCGGGGTGGATCTGCACAACCATCGCAGCAGGATCACGTTAGTATCAGGGCCCTTTACAGCCGCATGCATACATGAACGAACGCACCATGAGCAGCTTGACGTCCCACTGCTTGATCTCGTCGCTGAGCTGCGAGCCCTGGTTGTAAATGTGCACGCCGCACACTTTCCAAGGAGAACACGCGACCAAAAGACGATGTCAGCGTCGATCCGGTATATCTTGTCCGCTTCACGACGAGTTTACGCACCCTTCTTGAACACCTCGAGCGGGAACTTCCACTTCCAGCCCTTGAACTGCCAGCTCTGGCCCGACACGATCACACCGACGACGCTCCGCCTGCAGAAGTCGTCAACAATCAAGGAAATATCGTCATAAGACGGGCAATTGTAAGCAAAACAACGAGCGCCACGCACCAGTCCTTGTCGCGAAAGCGCGCGACGGTGTCCACGACCTTGAACGTGTACGTGTGGCCGTCCTCCTCGTGCGTGATCATGATGGACTGCGCCTTGCGGCAGCTCTCCGACTTCTTCTGCATATTGGAAATGTACCTGTGCAGAAGACAACCAACGTACTCAGAAGCCACGACCTCGACCACAAGTCGAGCACAAACAACAGCGGGACTGTGAGAGCGCACGTACACGCCGTCCTCGAGGAAGTCGCGCGCGTTGAGCATGGTGAACAGGTCCGAGAAGCCAGCGGGCACGACGATGATAGGCGTGCCTGACGTAGCACATTCATCATTCATGCGACGACAGAAGTGTGTTACCCTCCACTGCAACGTTATAGAGTGAAATCGACCAGTCTGGGCGGACGCACCGAGCATCTTGTCCTTCATGAGGCGGTCGAGCGGCAGCTGCTCCTTGCGCGCCGAGACGGGCGCGAGCGCCGACGACTTGGCTGCCTTCTCGATGCGCTCCTTGGTCTCGGCGTTGACGAGCTCGACCGTCTTGAGCACGTTCTCGAACGTCTTGGTGCTCGCGTCCAGCATCGTCGTGCGGTTGCGGAACACGTGCTCCTTGGCCAGCACGCGCTTGATCGCGCTGTCGCCGGCGCTGTCCACCGCGCTCGCCGCCTTGCCCGTCGGTTCCCTGCTCCAGGTCCCACAGAGACAGATTGAGCCAACAACTACGATCGATTGACACTACAGTACAGCTAGAGAGATGGCTCACCTCCTGTGGTTGTTCTCCTTGTCGCGGTGGCTCTCGTGGGCCAGCTTGCGCTTCTTGGCCGCGTGGTCATCGTCATCGCCAGCCGACGCCTTGCTCTTGGCGCTCGCAGTTGACGCGGACGCGCCCGAGGCAGCAGAAGAGGAAGAAGCCGCCGACTTGCCCGCGGCGCCGGCGATCTGCGCCGAGGTCTCGATGTCGCCCTTGAGGTACGCGATGAGCTCCTTCTTGTCGACGGTCGAGACCATGGTGGCCTTCTCGGCGCGACACTTCATGACGTAGTCGCTGAAGGTCAGCGCCGCGTACTTGTAGCACGTGTAGACGGCCAGCAGGTCGTAGCGCTTGTCCGAGTTCTTGGAGTGGTAGGCCGTCGGCGCGTGCTTGGGGAAGCGCCGCAGTTCCTGCCCGCCCACGTCCTGCAGCACCAGCTCGTCCCCGTCCACCGCCACCTCCTTGCCCTTGATCAGGTGCTCGCGCAGCTCCGCGAGCGCCGCCAGCGCCGCCGCATCGTCCGCTGTCGCCGCCATCCTCCGCCGGTTGGTTTCTCGTTGGGCGTGGGCTTTTTGGGTCGCTAGCCGCTGGGGAAGGCGGTCGCTCCCGCCATCAGTAAAGTTGGGCAACCTAACCGAAGGAAAAACGGTAAATACATATTTACCACCAATCATATTCGTTGAAAAATAAAAAGTGCTGTTATTTCAGCCAGTAAAATCGCGTAATACACGGATACGTGTTGCTGTTTGTTGTGTTCATGCTCGAGTCAGACGGCGAAAATGAGCGTCGACGTGACGGAGCGCTTCCGGGCGCTGGCGCCGCTGGACGACGCCGTTCTGCGCGGCGTCAAGGCGCCCGGGCTCGCGGAGCGGTCGCAGGCGGTGGCCGCGTTCGATCTGGAGGCGCTGGAGCTGGTGAGAGCGCGCTATCGCTGGCGTTCGAGCGCCCCAAATGTCGGCAAGATGATGACATCTGTGTAATTCTTCTGTAGCTGCACAGTCTGATGGAGATGGAGGCCATGCTGCGCGAGGTCCGGCCGCGGTACCTTCGCCCGAAGCTGTTCATCCGCGCCAAGGGCGCCACCATGAGCGAGAAGGACAAGGACGAATTCGACGCTGTGCGTGCGCCTTCCAAGTCGCCTGGGGTTGCTCTCAATCTCTGAAGGATTCCGTCACTAACACGCCTTGTGCGCGGCTCTGTGCGCTCGCCAAACGCTGCCAGGACGTGGTCGAGCTCGTCAGAGACTGCAGCGGGAAGATCGACGCGCTGAAGGACGCGACAGACGCTGCGCGTGAGTGAAACACTTTGCTTGGCAGCGGCTCGAACGTCCCTGATGCTGATCAGCTCTCTCTCTTGTGGGCGTGCTCAGACTCTTCATCCATGCGCATTGAGCACCAGCGAGAAGTCGTCACGTACTTGCTCGAGGTATGCGCCTCTGCTTTCTCGTAGTATTCGAGTCGTGCATGCACCTAACGTGGTGAACTCGATCTCTGCAGCGCTTGAAGAGCGTCGCGAATGAGACGAAGCGGATGCAGCGGCAGCGCTACAACCAGCCATTCCTCCTCTCGTCTCGGTAATAGTCTTGTGGTGACGGTTTTGTTGAGGGAGTATGGCTGTAAGCACGTGTTGGTTCATCCCACTAATCGGTCGTTGACTCGACGCTTCCAGTCTTTTGCCAGAGAATGAGCGGGAAAACCTCGAAGAGATCGAGGAGAAGGTCAAGAGAGCTGCGGCATTGGCGTCTCAGCGTGAGAAGAAGACGACTTCGCCAGCTGAGAAGGCCTCAGTCTCGTCGCAGCCGGCGTCATCGCCTGCGACCTCACCTCGTACGACCTCAGCTGCCTCGCCCACCCCGCCACTAAGCGTTCCTCGACCAGTGAAAGCGACGCCTCCCCCTCAAGCCCCTGTTGCAAGAAAGATTCCATCGAATGCTCCGGTGAGTGACAAATCTGCATTCCACGATCGCTGGGTCAGGAAGAAGGCTGTGAGTAGTCGGACTTGCTCTCAAGCTCATGTGCGTGTGTGTCCATTGTAGCCCTTTGTGCTGGCTTCCCAGAGCGACGAGCTCGAGTTCACTGAGGACGAAGACCGCCGCTTCAAGCTCGAGAATGTGATGCTGCAGCGCCACTTCCAGCACAACCTCGAAGATGCCAAGTACGGGAACGCAACCGTAGCTCAAAATTGTATGCGTATCTCCTCACCGACACTTTCATGGCGGCATTTTGCTTTGTTGTGGCAGGAAAATGGAGAGCAAGATGGCGGCCATCTCGAACCTCATGGCGCAATTTGCGGACAAGATCATGGAGCAGCAGACGGACATTGAGCTCATCCACCAACATGCTCAGGAAACCAAGACCAACGTCACGCAGGTATGGGGTTGTCGCAATACGGTGCTTGCGGGTTGTCGTGCTGCTGGGTATTTGAGATAACCACACAGCTCACATGCTCGTGATGGTGTTTCATTGACTGGAACCGGCAGAGCAACCGCATCTTGGAGCAGACGGAGAAGATCGGGCGCGGCTACGGCTTTATGATCTTTTGTGTCTACGTCGGCTTCGCCGTGCTGCTCCACCTGCTTCACTACTTCCATGATTAAGCGTGTGGTTTAAGAAATACAACCGCATGCTCTCGTTAGCCGGCACTTGGCATTCGTTTATCTGAAGTATTACCAAACCGGTGAGTTGCTCCCGACGCACCGCTACAGCGCGTCGACGGCCTCCTTGCTGAGCCCTTCGTAGCAGGTGAGACCGTCCGAATTCAGCAGGTCGTCGCGCGCGCCCTTGTCCATCAGGTACTCCATCAGGTCGTGGAAGCCGTACTCGTGGCAGTAGTGCAGCACTGACTGGCCATTCAGCTGCTCGGACGCACAAGCCATTCCATACCTCACAACGTCAGCGTCGTATCGACTCAAATGGTTGCAATCGATAGAAAGCACCTACATTTTGCGTGTTGATGTCGGCGTCGCGGCGCAGGCACAGCTTGGCGATACGCTTGTTGTTGTTTTGGCAGGCGATGGACAGCAGCGTATTGCCCGTCGCGTCCATAGCGTCGATGTTGAGCGTCCAGTCTGGGCTGTTGAGCATCTGAGATGGATCGCGACACGATATTGGTCAGGTCAACCATAGGCGCCTTCGACTGTAGCAGCGAAAGAAGCGGGCACGACGTCTTATCACTTCCACTTCGTCGTATTTGCCATGACGGCACAGACTCATGATGGCCTCGAGCTGCTGGCTCTCCCTGACAGCTTGGCTGACATTTTCTTGCTTTTCCACGGTGATCTGAGTCGGTGGGAGTCCCGACTGCACCACTTTCGGTACCCCTGGAGCAGCGGCACTGTCAGCGCTGGCGACTTGCTGCAGCAGCTCGGGGCGGCGCATCAGGTTGTCAATGAACTCCGAGCCAAAGACCGCGCGACCGGCTGACCACGGGGAATATCCGACCGTGAGCCACTCCTCCAGCGCTGCGCGCGGCCGCACGATACTCATACTGCGCGGTTGATTCTGTTATCAACACATAGCGACGCGATGGAAACAATTGAGCGCGCCACAGAGAATCGGGTTTCCGCTCCAGAACCTTGGTCACGACTTACCATGTTCTTGACGACGGGAAGGTAGTTCGCTTGCATCTTGCACGTCTTGGTGCTTGAAACTGCGGCGACGAAGTCCTTGGGGAGGCTTGCGACGCGCTGGTGGAGCGCGCCACCAAAACCATCAACTGAGGTCTGGCTTTCGACCGACGAATCAACTGACTTGCGCACCCACGTTGTCCCTTCTCCTGGAGGTGGGTGAGTATTGTATCCGGGCGTCTTCTCGCCATAGCCGGGAGGTGGCCTTGATGGAGTCTCGCCTGCCAGCTCAAGCTCATCAGGAGAAGGCGAAATATCTACCGACGTGGCGGTAGACATCGTGCTTCGAGCTGTGAGAGAGCTGTCAACAGAGCTTACATCTGATCGCGATGTCGCAAGACCGTCGCTGCTGTCATCGTCGTTGCCTTCGTCCGATCTAATTGTCGGCAGCTCTTGGTCCAAGGCGTTTAATGGCTGTTGCGGCTGCTGTTGCTGCTGTTGTACTCTCAGACCGAGTCCCATCCCCAGTCCAATCCCAAACTGGAGCATTTCGATGCTGCCCGGAGCTCCCGTTGCGGCACCAAGCGATGGAAGCGCGGAGCTTAGCGCTTGTGTGATGCTGTCAATCAGAAACTTGGTGTTGCCATCGACGGCAGGACTGCTGGTGTCCCCGGCGGATTGGGCTTGCTGCTGCTTCATTGTTGGTGAGCAAGCACGCTCTACACTGTTGTTGTCAGACTTTGAGCCAGGGAAACGCACGCCAGCATTGATTGATGCCGACGAAGCAGCTTGCTGCTGCTTGGACTGGAAAGATAGACTGGGTACTTGAATCCGCGGTAGATCTTTGCGCTGCGACGTAGTGCCCCTCTGCTCATTCTGGTTAGATCGCGGCGACAGCTCCACCACGATATCGTGCTTTTTGGCGCTTGCAGCAACCAATCGACGCCGCCGTTCGACTTCTTCGGGGGCCTCTATGCCCTTAGTGATGAATTTCCGAACGCTCTGCGTTGAATAACGCGATTCCTCGGCCCTGACACCCAGTGTAGCGCGCTCTCCAACTCCGTCTGCGACTACGCCGTCAACATCACCGTCCTTGCCGCGATATTTTTCAGCCGGGAGCATTGGACGTAGCCAAAACGTCTCTCCCGATCGCTTGTCGTACCAGTACGCGACGCCGTCCTCAGTCACGAACTCGTCGTACGGATTGTCCGACTGGAAGTACGCCCAACTTCGATACACAACGCTCGTGCACAACCCGAGAGCCCCATCCGGGTCCGAGTTCTTCATGAAATCACCTGGCTGCTGCGCTCCGAGAGCCGTGAATACTTGTGGCTGGTTGCGACTTGACTGGCCAATCCATAGTAAATGGATAAACTCGATCGGCGTATTCTCTCTGGTTGTCGGGATGCAGAACGGGTAGTGCCGGTCTGCGCGAGTTGTCGACGTCGGGTTCAGCGAGGTAGTATTCAGTGACAAGATGTCGCTTGAAGGTGCGATTTGCACGCTCGTGATGCCTTCTTCATGCACCGGCCGCGCGTCGACGAGCCAAAATGTGCGAAAGCCCATCGCCAGCTCTTCACCCGTCTGCTCAACGCGGTTCATGGGAAACCGTCGTGACGTGTATAGTGCATCGTGTTCCGTCTCGCCGAGGAACACGCGCGTAGCTAATACAACGCATGGCGGGCGTCGCACGTTTAGTGCATGCTCCAGTGCACGAAACACGAACGCCGGTGGGCCCTGCGCGAGTGCGAGACAAGCAAATACCGCGTCGTGGTCTTTCGAAAGCGATGGTGAGATAGCACGGCGGTCGAACACGAAGTTTCCGAATTGTGCTGGGACGTACGTCGTGACGAGCATGTGGATCAGCAGCTCTGCCGATAAGCCGCCCACAGCGAGGTTTCCTCGAGTTGGTTTACGGTCAAAAGTCGCGAACATCACAGTCACCGGACGAATAACCTTGGTGCGTCGTGCGCGGGTGACACCTACCGGTGGGCTGCACGCTGCGATCTGGAGGGCGGCTTTATCGAGAGCTGCTTTCGACACGCGCGCTGCAAGTCGTTCAAACCAGCTCGCGATGTGACCGCAGTCAATGAACACGTTTGGTACAGGTAGCGGTACGTCGTCGAGAAAACTCGGCGTTGGCATGGGAACACATCGCCGAGGTGGAAGCTCGTACTCGCGTGGACGATACAGCACCACGGGCTTAGTGCAGTCGGTCTTGAGGATCCAGTTGCGAAGCTGTGGGTGCCCCGGATCGATTGTGATGGAATCCAGAACGGGCGCCATCGAGTGGTCACTCTTGTACGTTTTTGTTGTCACCGGCGCTTTTGGCTGGAATTCACGCACCGAATCCGAGTACTTGGTACACCAGCGGTTGTTTTGTAGCGTGTTCTTGAGCTTCATGAGGGCCGGTGTTGATGAGTCAGCCTTAGGGACTTGACCGGCACGTAGTTGCTCAATAAAGGAGCGGAACCACGCGTGCGTGTGCAGTTTTCTCCTCATCGTCTTGTTCCAAGCGGCCGCAAGCTGTTCGACGGTGCGGTATATCGGGTGGCGACACTCGACGACCGTCACGTACGTTTTGCGCTGTCGGTCGTATCGCAGCGACGCATTCTGCTTCATAAAGATTTCCTGGATCTCCTCTGCTCGGTACTTGCGCCTCAACTGGTCGAGCTCCCAGTTCGCACACATGAGCGCGCTTGCACCAGCTTTAACCTTACGCGTCGCCATGCGCGGACCAGTGTGCAGCTCGCAGTAGGTGCCGCTACTCGAGCTCCAACAGTTGAAGCACATAGTTTTGCCCTTCCGAGATGGAGAGTGGCCGCCGTTCCCTCCATCCTGGCGTTGCTCCATCGCACTTTCACTTTCAACCAAGCCGTCAGGATTTGTTCTTGTCGGCGTTGATGGTCGGTCTTCATCACCCAAAAACCCTGGATCAGCCAAGTCACGAATCCTTGGAGGATTAGCAAGCGGGTTCTTGTTTACGGCTGCTCCGCTGGTCTTCGTTTTCACCTTGGACGTGCTCTTGGGCCTCGTAGGTGAACCCCCAGTGTTGGAATCTGCCAGCACAGCCACGAGAAACGGTGCATCACGCTTGCCCAAGACTATCTCGCGCTTTCCCGTACTCTGGTTGCCGCTTGCACGCCCTCTCGCTGGTGACATCGGTTGGTCGTCATCTCTCGCTCCAGAACCTCGAGTTCCGCGCGTTGGCTTCTTCCGCAACACAACGTTGGAGGCAAGCAGAGACGAAATGGAATCGAACTTTGAGACCTGGAGCGCCTGACGGATCGTATCGCGCAGCTTGCTGTTACGTGTGCCATCGGCGCGGAACAGCGTGTCATTGACCTGCCAGTCGTCGTTACCTTCATCGCCGTAACCCCCGCCAGCGTCTGTGTCTGGACTGCGGCGCCGATCGAGCGTGTCCACGATCGGCGAGGCAACCGAATCATCGTCACACCACCGGTCACTCGGTAACCCACTGCGCTCTGACGCAATTGAGTCGCACTCCCACGGTGGCTGAAATAATGATGCGTAGTCTGGGCGGAGTGCTGGTAGCATTGACGTGGACTTGCTGCCGGTTCCGGAATTGCTACCTTGGTTCTTCGGCGTCGAGGAACTGCTACCATCGTGATGACTGTTGTCTGGTGCCGTGCGTCGCTGTTGCCCGTCCTCGATAGATCGAGCGCTAGAGCAAGCGCTAGATGTGGGTGACAGCGGAGGCAAGGAGTACGAAGCATCCGCACTAGGTGCCACCGTGCGAGCTCCAGCGATGCCTGCAAGGCCGTTGCTATTGGGCGACAAGGTTTCGGGCCCGAGACGGGCGTTGCTGGATCGACGCTCTTGGAGATCAGGTAGAGACTGTGCGCCGATGGAGTGTGGCGCACGAAAATTCGGCGGCCGCTCCCACTGACTCTGCCCGGTATAAGCATTGTAGTACCATGTTTCGCCTTTCTCGACATCGCGCACCTCATGCCATTGATCTGCCGCAGGCTCACCGGCGACAGCATCCGATGGTATTACGAGTCGTCCGTTTTTTTCGCTGCTTTCGGCGTCATGCGTGACTCGCTTGCGCTTGAGTCCATTGTGCTTTTTGCGTAGCAGGTAGCCGCGACAGTGAGCCTGAATCTGCAAATCATTACACAATCACCGTGCGAAGGCTGAGCTGGTGCGTGTTCAAATGAGCAGGGGAGAATGCAACACACAACTCACCTTGACGGCGTTAATTTCGAGGCGGTTCGCAGCAGTGAAGCCCTCCGTCAAAGCTGCTCGTCTTCGTGCTTGCGTCTCCTCCTCCCGACGCGCGAGCGCCTCCAATCGAGCCTGCTCCTTCTCGAAAACATCTCGCTGACCTGTGAGCCCGCGTTTGGTAGGTGACAGATCCGGGTAGAAAGTGTCAGCGGCTTTGCGCACGCGCGCTTCTTCTGCGGCGAAATCAAATGGGTCGCTGTTGGCCGTATCGCCTCCGTTCGCGTCGGAACCTGTAACAACAGCGAGGTCGGTGGTGGCCCCGGACTCTGTCGGGCGAGACGAGCGCTTGGCCTTCGCCTCGCCATCGACACTTCCGTCGTCCTCTTCATCAGCAACGTCCAGCACCTCGATCGTCACGCGTCGCCTGCGGTTCACTGACGGGGACACACACCCTCCCCCAGAAGAAGTTCCTCTGGCCTGCGTTGGGGTCGGCGACTTGACCAGGCGCAGCAGCTCCGCTGTCTCGGCGTGCAGTTGCTGCAGCTCAGGGTCGTCGCGGAAGGCGTCCGCGGTCTGCCTGGCCTCGCCCGCCTTTTGCTTCTGCTTCTGGCACTTCGGCGCGGCGGTCGAGGACGCGGAGGCGACGGCGGCATTTCGCGACCGGAATATGGACGGCATGTCCTCTAACGAACCCCCTGCGCGTCTTCCTACGCGACCATGATGCGTCCGCACCGCGCTGTTTCGGGGGAAAAGGCAGGAGCACTGGGCAAGCAAACGGCTCGGGCCAGCGACGTCACGCCAAACCGTCGCCCCAACTGTCAGGCGTTGCGGGGGCGTTTATTTATAGGCCCGTCGGCGCTTTGACAGGCGTGAAGGCACACACCAACCCATGAGCGCAGACCGTCATCTTTTCTCCATAAGTGTATGTATTCGCTTATGAAGTAATACAGTATCGACGAAATGGTCATGCTTGGGTGGGTACTGAAAACGACATGGCTGCAAAATGGTTGCCGTACTGCTTCAAGATACTACAATCTTTCACAAAATCAGTAGGTCAACTGATAAATGCGACCATCACTCGGATCAGATTGTGGCACTAGCTGTGCGTTCGTCTTTTCTCGGGTGTGAACTGGAGGGAGAGCTGAGTATCAGACGAGAAAGAACACGCACGAGGGAAGCGGAAGCCTTCGATTGATAATGGACCGGGGCGCGGAGCAGCGCCGCGCGCAGTGGAAGGAGGAGGCGCAGGCCAAGCACCAGCAGTCGCTGAGAGATATGGCGGGCGCGCTCGAGGTGGCGCGGGGAACGGCGCACGCACTCAGCATGCAGTCTGGTTCGTCGCGAGAAAGGCGGGGGTCGCTGCAAATGCATATGAATGGGCTTTGCTAAGTGCATTGCCCCTCGTCTACGCCTGCTTGATGTTGCAGAACAACTGGGGCGGAGCGAGCGCGTCGTCGATGATACGCAGCACGCGATCGACCTCTCCAAGCGCGTCATGCGGTGCGTGCTTGCCTCCATTGATATATGTGGACGCGTGAACGCTGGAAACTGACAATTGCTCACGCTCAATGGCGTGCCGATCGATAGGGGCATGACGTGGTCGGGGTGGGTATACAACGCGTTCACATCGGTGCCTCAACCCGCGCCAGCGGACGTCGCTAGCGGCACCACGAGCTCCACCTCTCGGAAACCAGGCGAGGTGCGTGTATTGCGCTGTCGGGCCTATTGTCGCGAATGTGAGTTCTTACGAGGCAACAATGGAGTACTCAAACCCTGCTCGGTTTCTTTGGCGCCTGCTGCCCAGATCGCGATGGGGTTCATCTGCCCAGAGTGTAAAGTTAAGTTTGACTCGCCCCACCAGCTCGGCGCGCACTACAGCCGCACCCACGAAGACGAAGGAGTCAATAGTGGTACGTGAATGCTGCATGATACAGCGTAACTCGCATTTCTTTCGTTGTTTCGGCCACTTGACTGCTGTTCCGTGGTGCCGACTAGCAGGCGAACGAACTGCCCGCCGGCTGCCACTGCAGCAACGGCAACCTGTTGCAAAGGAAACGGCATCCACAACAGAAGATGGCGACATCCACGAGCGCTTTCTTCGGGATCTGGAGCCGCAGCTAGCCGAACTGAAAGAGGTGTCGCTCGCGCTTGGGAACGCGCTGGATACACAGAATGCTCAACTTGATCGACTGGATACAAAAGTCGACGTCGTCAACCACAACATGAAGCGCGTGTCGATCGATGCGAAGAAACTCACTGGCCGAAGATTTCCGGTGTGCTTCCGCTTCCGATGCGCCTTCATGGAGACACGGTCGCGCAAGTTCTTGAGAGACGCCGACGGAGAACCGCTTCTTGAGTAAGTGCACGGCAACATTCCTGACGCCAAAGGTCACAATGGTTATAATTGCACTAACTGCAACAATGCCCTGTGTTTGCTGCCATCAGTGCTGATATCGTGGGAGACGGGTGCGTGTTTCGCGCGTATACGCTAGGAGAAGACACAGAACTCTGGGGCTTTCAGAGCGAGCGGTCAAGGTTGTTTCTCGGCATCAACCGGTTTGGCAACTTGAAAGTGCGCGGGTCCGACTTGAACTCGTACGAGCACTTTTCGATCGACACGAAAGCGTCGACGCCGCTGTTTTGCCACGCAAGTTTCTTCGGGCTCGGAGGCTGGGTCGCAGCGAACGCGAGCGGGAGTCTCACCATCATTCGAGGATCCCACGACAACAAGCAGCATGCCGCTGAGTTCCGGGTCGTCAACGTAGATGATCGAGTCGGCAATTGAAGTCCGCATGGGAAGGGGACGCGAGGTATGTGTGTGCTTGGCATTATACTGTGCCCTTGAAATGGTGATTTGCTCCCACTGATTGATTGCCTTGGTGTTGCACGCCAACACATGGGTCGGCCACCCAGAAGGCGCAGTCATTACAAGAACAAAATGTTACAAGTGGTCAAAAGCGCGATTAAACGCTCTGTCACGGTACGTGCACAACATTTTTGCAACGAAAGAATATATCGCGACCTTTTGGGCAATCGTCCGAAATATTCGAGATGGCACCTGCCGTCATTGCTTTCATGTAATGCACTCCAGTCGCGATCAAGCCGCGGGGACACGATCGTTCGGCGACGACGATGGCTCGTCTTGCTGTCTGCTACGTGAGGCGGAATTTGCTGTCGCTAGTGCGATATCTGTGCGCGAGCAGCAAAAGGCCCGACTCCTCGCCATGGTGGCAGCGCTGTCGCCGCCCCCGCAAGCAACGGGACTGACAACTCGTCAGCGATTAGCTCCATTTCGTCGCGGGCAAGTAAATTCACCTCCCAGCCTGCACGTCCTTGGCGACATACTTCTGCTGCTTCGCGCTGCTTCGGTCAATGTTGTTGAGCGCGTCCAGGCGTGGCGACAGCATCTACATCAAGGGCGGCCGCGACCGTACCTTCACGACAATCAAAACTACCTGCTCGTCATGTGCCAAGACACCGACTTTCTCGACAATGTAAGTAGGCGTTGCGTTTATGGTGCCGACAGAGCTATTTGCTTTCGAAGCTCACGCACTTTTCACTGCAGGTGGACGTGATGGTGGAATGGCTAGGCTTTCCTCTTCGACGCAACCCATTCATCACCCGAGACAGGCTTGACCAGCGTGACGATCGACCACCAAGCCGCCCCGAAACTCAAGGAGGGGACGATGACGGCCGCCTAGCATTGACGCGCCTCCCAGTAGTACACCCACAACGCGACAATGACCCGAAAACGCGTTCGACCTCGGCGCAGAAGAGTGTCAAGAGATCCCCGCCACCGGCTTCGCTGGTGCTGCCACTTGCGAGTATTATGCCGTGCGATAACGCGGTAGATGGAGAGCGAGTTTCCGCTGCTCAACTCGCTTTACTGCAAGAGGAAAGCTTCCACGGGAAGATGAACCTGCTTCGGACAGCAAGAAAATGCATCGAGTCGTGCCAACGGTTGACGCTGGCGACAGGAATCCCAGATGATCAAGACAGCATCTCTGAGAACGGCAAGCCATCGCTGTACGACCAGCTTGCGGCTGTAGGCAGCCGGGCCCGGTAAGTCTGCGCAGCATATCTGCGGAAAGCGAATACGCTGCTGGCTTTATTCATGTATGATGTATTGTTCACCTTCACAATGCCTTGGTTCCGACAGACGCGTTGAAAAAGCAATGTCACGTGTTCAGCAGGCGCGGGCAGATGCGTCGCGGGTCCTGGCCGAGCTTGACGACCACGTAAGGATTGTTTTACCGCACGGAGATGTGACTGGAGGACCCCTAACTTACTCTGCTCTTGACAGATTCGGTGGATTGAGAACCGTCGCCAAGAGGACCACGCAAAAGACTATCGCAACTGGTGAGGTGGAGGGCAATATTGCGCCTATACACGTTGTTGTCTTTGGCTGCCAGGAAGTGTTCTAGCGTTGCTGATGATCATGCTGGTGTTTGCTGCATACCAGGCGTTGCCGGGACAGGTACCGCCACGACGCATTGAAGCTTTGCGCAGGTCTTAGCACTGGCCTGCGAGAAGCCCTTGCACAGCTGGATCAAAACCTGGAGCAGCTTCAGGCTACAACCATTGCACAGAAACAGCTCGCGCAAACGCTAGAGCAAGAGAAGGTAATCATAGCTGCATTACAGTGAGTAGATGCACACTTATCCCTCACTGTGAGTTGACAACACATGCAGGAGCGTCGCCTGCACGCACGCAAGCTTCTGCAGCATCAACAGCGGTATCAGGAACCGATGAGAGCGGTGCCTGTGAAGCGATCCATGCACTCCAAACGACCCAACCAAGTGCCTTCTTCACTAAAACCCGTGAAACGCTCTGGTAAAACGGAGGGCTCGACTGGATTATCCAGCTCATCGTGCTTGCCTCCGCATCCTCCGCATGTCCAGTCGGCGGTGGCTGCAACGCTGCATGAGCACAACTTCAACGCATTCCACGACCTCGAGAGGAAGCGCGCGGCTGCACTAGAAGAGCGAGTTGCGCTCTTTCGGGAGAAGGCAAAGCAGGACAAGGGAGCGCGAGCTGAACTTGATCGCCGCCGGACGGAATCGGCACTAATGAAGGTTGAGGATGACGCGTCGCGGGAGCAGCAGCGTCTGATGGAGACGCGCCGGCAGCTCAAGCAGCGCCGGGCGCTGTTCGACCGCATCTCAGCCACAGCTATCTTCAAGTGCACGCACAAGATGAGCGGCAAGACGTTCCTGATCTCTGTCTACGAACAGAAGCCGCGTGGCTATGTACTTGAGGGTATTCACGTCGCCGCGTATGACCCCGTCACATCGTCGACATTCTCGCTCGTTTTGTCGCTCTGCCAGTTCGACTCGTACAGATACGGACGGTCTCGAGAAGGGCTTCGCGCGTTCTGCAAGTGGCTCTGCCTGCTGTATGAGAAGCGGAAGCGTCGATTCCGACTCGTGTGGGTGGGAGCACCGTGTCCACCACCGCTGCGCGTCCGTGACTACGATCGCACACTCGTTTGCGCGCACAAAGAGGGTGTCAAACTGACCGACCAGGCTGGATTTGCACTCGTGGCAGTGTACGTTCGGTCTGACGCGCCCGATTCGCTCCGGTTTGTTTGTGGAAGCTTACGACCAGGGAATGAGTCGTTGGTGGAACGACCGGTACGTGCCAGGCATTTGTTCGCCCCGGATGACTTTGAAATGGCGGACGAGGACACCACCGAGGTCAACGGGTTTGCGGCATGGAGACATCATTGCGGGGCACTGACTGCTCACCCAGCACTAAGTAGAGGTGGTCACGGGAGTGAGCACTTCTTCAGCGACGTGGCTGCTGGTTGGAACGAATGCCATCACGTGTACTCTGGAACAATGGTAGTGGACGGTGCGCGTGTCGATGCCCACGTCTACGACGTCAACTCGACCGAATACATCATCGATGTGGGCTGCTTCAACGAGTCGAGCGCGTACACTCCAACAGAATCTCCAGTCGGTGCCTCCGAACTATCCTCGTCAACCTCAGCGGAGTCGCCGCTGCACTACCAGCATCGAAGAGTCGTTTTGCTGAAGCGCGGAGTCAATCCATACCCGTTGATGCTGCCACCCGAGAGCTTCGGCGACTTGCTGACGTGCGTGACTATTGAACCGGCCGACAACGGAACAGGCACGCGCCGTGGGGATGACAGCACTGGTGCATCACTCACGACGTGGAGAACAATCGTGTCACCCAAATGGGCGGAGAAACTGGCGAAGTACGTTCGCGTTCTGCGCCTGACGCGGTTTGGCTGCAAGGTCGCAGGCGTCTTCTGTCTGGTCACAGTGCATCTGGTGCAGTTGAAGACCGAGTACCGCGCACACTTGCTACTTGAGCTGACGCCGATGCGTGCGAGCAACGGAGATGGAAGTAGCGTCGTGAAGCAGTCGCTCTACGTCAGCCTTTCGGACTATCTCCGTTGTCGAACGGCCACGCGCCGATTCGGGTTTACCGATAACTTGGATGTGGCAGAAGAATGTCAAATTTGTGCAGGGAAGCAATCAATCGACCTACTCGTGGCATGGTACCGCCAATCTCACGGTCACGATACTCAACAACAGCACATCCAAGAAGCGACTTCCGCCTTGGATGACTACAATGCAAGTATGGACGCGCTGGCTAGCTGCCCCGGGTGTGTGGCAGTCCAGACCGCACGAGCCGGAGCGCTTCGCGACGTGTTCGCACCGCTACTGCTGAGTGAAGGCGCGGCGTTATCGTAAGAATCCCTGGACTTGATGGCTCACGTCGTTCACCGTGAACACTGCCACGCATACGGGGCCACCTTGCCATCTCTACTCGCTGTCGTTGGGCCGGAGCTTTCATCGCGTCGGGTCGAACTGGTCCAGTCATTGGAGCGCTATTACCTGCAATGCTTCGACTACGGCGAGCTCGCTTCCAGCGCGGCATTGCGCTCGAACCACGAATTTGGCATCCAGTACGAAGCGAGTGTCGCGAATGAATTCAAGCGGAGTGTTAGTCACAATCGTGTCACGGTGCTGCTCAACGCCGACTTCGGCTGCACCGTCGCGGGCGCGAACGCGTTCGTCTACGAACTGCACGCGCTGCTTTTCCCCGACGCTTCGGAGTTGCCATTCCAGACACTTTACGTGATGAAGCGTGGGGTGGCGATTGAACCAAGCCTTCTGCACGATTCACGCGATCGTGGTGTGGTCGCGGCCGTGGCATCGATGCAGGAAGCTGCTAATCACATCGGTGAAAGCACCCCCGTGCACATGGGGGACGCCGCCGATGCAAGTGACAGTGAATTGGGTTTCGACGCATACCTGGTATCGGAGGCGTTGCTCGTCGAAGCGGTGCGCGTGGTGTTAGAGTCCCACTTGTCATGGAAGAAGCCAGGAGGAACAGTCGGTTCGTCGAGTTGCCCGGTCGCTTGCGAGCTGCTACGAAACCCACAACGGCTCAGCCACGAACTGCTACTCCGTGATGTCCTCGCGTGCAGCGCAGCCACTCAGGACTTACTCACGGCATACTTCAGCCACGAAAACTGGCCACACAGCTATGACGACGTCCGCCCGATCTTCCACATGATATTGGCATTCATGATGCACGTCGAGCACGTCTATCACCTGATTGCAGAAAGCGGCGGTCTGCTGGCGTGCACCAACAGCCACGCCGAGACATCATCGTCAATCGCTGAACACAGCGACGATCGCACAGAGTGGCATCTTCACCCGCAAACGAGCGTGCTGCTGTTGTGATAACGCGGGTAGCTCTCTTCCTTGACTAGACCTACTGTGTCATTGTAGCCGAGCGGAGTCGGTTGATCGCCGCCGCCAACTGGAAATCAACAATGACGATCATGCAAGTGAGTGAGTTGGTCTGTACAGCATCATGAAGCGTTGACGGAGACTCACCTCGAACTTGCGCGGGCGTGTGTAGAAACCCGACTTCTGGTGCACACTAATGACGTCCAATGAGCCCGTTCGGTCCATTTCATCTTCGATGATTGCAAGGACCTCCTGCTCCCATGATCAACAATAGTTCGTGAGTGGTCTAAGTGCCATCACAGCAAGTACCGATGCAACAGTCCACACCTGTAGTGTGCGCTTGCCGTCCATGAAGCTGCGGGACTTCTGGATAGCGTCGGCGATTGCTCGCACTTGACTAGCTTCGACGATTTGTTCGACGCCGCCAAGGTCCAAATCGATCTGAAATGTACCGATTGCATCATGTGCGCACGCATCGCCAAACAAGTTAGCAGTATACCCTCATCACCATCACACCACAAACCAAAATGACTCACCTCGCCGTACTGGACCTTGTCGAGGCCTCGTGACACGACCTTGCCGCTTACTTCGAACCCGCGCGCGAGCGGGATGCGTGACTTGAAGCCACCAAAAGCGGAATCCTGACGAATCTCGCCGTGCTGAGACGCGATCTTCTTGGCCTCCTCGGTCACATCACGTGGCTCGTATGCGTCCATCATGATAACGTGGTCCGCAACTGAGAAATAGTCGCCAGCTCCGCCGATCACCAGCACGGATGACACGCCCTGCTGTTCGTACAGCGCGCGCACCTTGGAAATGAACGGCGTGATCGGTTCCTTCTCCTTGGCGACCAATTGCTGCATCTTCCAGTCACGGATCATGAAGTTGGTAGCGCACGTGTCCTCGTCAATCAGCAGCGTGGTGGCGCCAACCTCGAGGGCCTCGACGATGTTAGCGGCTTGTGACGTGCTACCAGACGCGTCAGCGGTTGTGAACCGTGTCGTATCCTGCTTGAACGGCAGGTTGTCAATAAACGCGCTGATATCACTGCAAACGACACTGCGCGAGTCTTCCGAGCGGATCTTGACAGCGTTGGGGTCCATGGCAACAAACTCACGGCCATCGCTGGGGATGTGGTTGTAGACGCCAACTTCAAGCGCCTTCAGCACTGTCGTCTTGCCGTGAAAGCCGCCTCCAACAAAGAGCGTCACGCCCTGCGGGATGCCCATACCGGTAATCTTGCCGCAGTTGGGCAAAGTGAACGACTTGCTCAGCGTTGACGGGGACTTGAACGGGATAGACTTCTCCGGGCCAAGCGGTCTGTCAGACGCACCAGACTACAGACAGAAATATCTTGTTAGCCTAATGAACAATTCTTCAAGCGAAGACCCCCAGAATGCCGTTCAATGATGACGCCTACGCACCTCACGCGGCAGGATCGCGCCATCGCGGATGAAACCGACGAGTCCAGCGTCCTTGAGCATGCAGCGCAGTGCCTCCTGATCTTCGACCGAGTTGAGGTGGTTCCACAAGTGACCCGCGTCAAGGCTGCGAAGCATTAACGCGCTCTTGACTAGGCGTGGCAGCGTCTCCACAAGGATTGTGAAGGCCCACTCGCCACAGATGCTGCGCCCTCGCGCAGGAAGGTTGATGTTGAAGCGCGCCTCCACCAGTCCGCTCTCGAGCACCATGACGGACGAGCGCTCAATCACGTGTTGCCCGGGCGTATCAATCGAGATTTCTCCTCCCTTTGCGCCGTGCCACGAGTTGCTGCCTGTGGCACACGACACAGTACACAAATCAGCATCAGCATCAACTGCAACCAAACCATTCCTTCAACGGTACACTCACGAGTCTTGGCGTCGGCGCCAGCGCTGCGGGCCGCGGCCGCGAACTTGCGCGTGAGGTAGTCGCATAGCGCGACGTTGCGGATCTTGGCGCGGAACATCTCGGGCGGAAAGCCCGCGCTCGCGGGGTCCACCTGCACGTGTGCGCGGGACGGACTCGCGTACGGGTCGCCCTGGATATGGTCGAATCCCAGCGTCAACGCGAGTCCATCGTTGTCCGAGTACGAGAACAGCCGCTCGAGCTCGTGGTACGACCCGTAGTTGCGGTTGTGGATGTCCTGCAGGAGATCCCCGAGCTGCTGCCATGTCGCCGGCGGTGCGCTCGCCGATGACATTGACGACGACGGGCGGCCGCTGTTGCCTCTCCAGCCGCCGCCACCACCGCCACCGCCATAACCACCATATCCGCCGCTGTCTCCCCGGCCACCGCCACCGCGGCCTCCTCCACGCCCGCCGCCGCCGTACTTGTTGCGATAATACTCGCCGCGCCCCATCGTGATGCCGCCCACCTGGACGCCAGCCTTTCTCGCCCTGACAATCAACTGGTTCAACCACTCGCTCGTAAAGTGCGGTTCGCAAAAATTGTCAAACCGAACTTTAAGTTTTGCCACCGACTTTTGACCAATCAGCGCAGTGGTTCCACTTTTATAGTACACTGTACCAGTTTGGATAGGTACACTCCCGCAAACCTCGGCGCCAACCACGAGAAAAACAGCGGCGCTTGGCACGCCAGTAACAAAACCGAAGAAAGGTTTGGCGCCACCAGCATTGTCGGCGCGCAGTTCGTCCGTCGACGGCGGGGAAAAGGCAGGCAACGCGGGGTGCGCGGGCGGCTGGAAAGTGGGCCCGATACCCACCAGACAGAGCGAGCGAGCGAGCGGGCGATTTAGATGCAGAGCGGACGGTTCGGCGGCGGGCCGGGCGCCGCGGGAGGGCCCGTGGCCGGCGCGGGCGAGCGCCGCAACCCTCTCGTGAAGCAGTTCGTGCTCGAGAACGACCGCCCGGCCAAGATCAGCCACCTCAACTTTGGGTTGCTCTCTGAGGTCGACATGATGCGCATGTCGGAGATCCGCGTGCACTCTAAGTACGTGCCTGGTCTGCCAGTTTTGTGGTCTCGTACATGACAATGGGATTCCGGCGGTGGTTGACCCTGTCTGTGTGTTGGATGATCAGGGACATCTTCAACATGCCGTCGCGCGAGCCTGCGGCTTCTGGTGTGCTGGACAAGCGGCTTGGCGTCTCCAACAAGAAGGACACGTGCGAGGTGAGGTTCAACGACCGCCTCGTAGCTCATAACAAACGACACTGACCGAATGCGTCCATTGAATCTTTGGTGATTGCCCACACAGACGTGCCACCTGCGGCTGGCGGACTGCGTGGGCCATTTTGGCTACATCAAGCTGGAGCTGCCTGTGTTCCACATTGGCTACTTCAAAGCGATTACGGAGATCTTGCAGACGATCTGCAAGTCCTGCAGCCGCGTGCTGCTGCCGCCCGCGGAGCGCGAGCTCTTCCTGCGGCGCATGCGCGATCCGCGCGCTGACGTGCTGCGGCTCGTGGCGCTGCGTAAGAAGATCGCGACCATGTGCAAGAAAGTCGTCAAGTGCCCCCACTGCCAGGAAGTCAACGGCACGGTGCGCAAGGTCACGAGCACAACGCTGAAGCTCGTGCACGAGAAGTACCGCGCCCGCGCGGCGCACGACCTGCGCAACGTGTTCGTCGCGCAGTTTGCCGAGGCGCAGGCGGCCAACTCGGAGCTCGTGCAGCACCTGCCCAAGGCGCAGGAGGACTTGAGTCCGATGAAGGTGCGCGAGCTCTTCGAGCAGATCCCCGACCAAGACTGTGAGCTTCTCTGGATGGATGCGGTCGGCGGTGGGCGCCCGGAGAAGCTGATTCTCAGCTCGGTGCTCGTTCCGCCCGTGTGCATCCGTCCTTCGGTTGCAATGGACGGCGGCTCGGGCAGTAACGAAGACGACATCACAGTCAAGCTTCAGGAAATCATCCAAGTCAACTTCGCGCTCCGAGCTGCACTGCAGAAGGGTGCGTCGCTGAAGATGGTGATGGAGGATTGGGACTTTTTGCAGATCCAGGTCGCGCAGCTCATGAACGGCGACACCCCGGGCTTGCTCAAGCCTCCTGGTGCCAAGAGCAGCGGCATTCGCGGTTTGTGCCAGCGTCTAAAGGGTAAGCAAGGTCGTTTCCGAGGCAACTTGTCGGGCAAGCGTGTCGATTTCTCGGGACGCACTGTCATTTCGCCCGACCCGAACCTCGCGATTGACCAGGTCGGCGTGCCTGAGCATGTCGCCAAAACCATGACATACCCCGAGCGCGTGACGCGCTACAACATCGAGAAGCTGCGTCAGTGTGTTGTGAACGGACCGCATGTCCACCCCGGCGCCAACGTGATCCGCTTGGATGGACAGAAGTTCACCAAGAACCTGCTCTACGGTGACCGTGCGAGTCTTGCTGACGAGCTCAAGATTGGCGACATTGTCGAGCGTCACATGGAGGATGGCGATATTGTGCTCTTCAACCGTCAACCTTCGCTGCACAAGATGTCGGTCATGGCGCACCGCGTCAAAGTCATGCCGTGGCGCACGTTCCGCTTCAACGAGTGCGTCTGTTCGCCGTACAACGCCGATTTCGATGGTGACGAGATGAATATGCACTTGCCGCAGACGGAAGAGGCGCGTGCCGAAGCCATCTCGCTTATGGGTGTCGAGGAGAACCTGATCACTCCGCGCAACGGCGAACCGTTGGTTGCTGCCACGCAGGATTTCCTGACTGCGGCTTACTTGCTGACCCAGAAGAATGTTTTCTTCAACCGTGAGCAGTTTTGCCAGGTGCTGACCATCATGAGCGACGCGCTCGATCACATGGAGCTCCCACCGCCCGCGATTGTGTTGCCCGTGCGGCTTTGGACGGGCAAGCAGGTCATCAACATGCTCGTGAAGCCCAACTCGAAGACGAACGTGCTCGTGAACCTCGAGTTGAAGGAGCGCAACTACACGTCCAACAAGTACATGTGCTGGAAGGACGGATACGTGTGCTTCCGCAACAGCGAGCTCATGTGCGGTAACTTGGCCAAGAAGACGCTGGGAGATGGCAGCAAGCAGGGCCTGTTCTATGTGTTGCTGCGCGACCACGGCCCGCACGAGGCTGCGCGCTGCATGAACCGACTCGCGAAGCTCTGCGCACGCTGGCTCGGCAACTTTAAGGGCTTTTCGATCGGTATCGACGATGTGACGCCTTCGGACGAGCTCGCTGCGAAGAAGGAAACGCTCCTCCAGAACGGGTACGACTTGGCGAACCGGTCGATTGAGCAGTACCGGCGCGGCAAGTTGTCACTCAAGCCTGGCTGCGACGCAATCCAATCGCTCGAGAGTGAGTTGAACGGTCTGCTTGGTAAGCTTCGTGAGACTGCGGGTGCCGAGTGCATGCAATCGCTCCCATTCCACAACAATCCGCGTATCATGGCTGAGTGCGGATCCAAGGGTAGTGCCCTGAATATCTCGCAGATGATGGCGTGCGTCGGCCAGCAGTCGGTCGGTGGCAAGCGTGTGCCCGAGGGCTTCGTCAACCGTACGCTGCCTCATTTCCTGCCTCACGCGCTCCACGCCGCGGCCAAGGGCTTCGTTGCCAACTCGTTCTACTCGGGATTGACGGCGACAGAGTTTTTCTTTCACACGATGGGTGGACGTGAAGGTCTGGTCGACACGGCCGTCAAGACGGCTGAGACGGGTTACATGGCTCGTCGTCTGATGAAGGCGCTCGAGGATTTGTCGTGCCAGTACGACCAGACGGTGCGCAACTCGGAAGGCTCAGTCGTGCAGTTCACCTACGGTGACGACGGTCTGAACCCTGCGTTCATGGAAGGTGACGACCGGCCCGTGGACTTCAACCGTCTGCTTGAGCACATCCGCAACACGCTTCCTGACCGTGAGGCCCGCGCGCTGTTGCCGCACGAGTTGCGTCTGCTGGGCAAGCAGGCCGTGCAGCGGCCGGAGTTCCAGCAAATCCTGCCCACTGGCCGCAAGTTCCTCATTGAGATCGAGCAATTCCTTGGATCTGTCGCTTCAGAGATCGCCGCGAGTCGCGAAGTCGCGGGTATTGCATCAATGGACAAGGAGGTCAAGACGTATGCCTCGAAGCTCGACGCTGCATTCGACCGCGAAGCCGGCATTGGCATCGACGCTCCGAAGATGGAGCGGACGACCAATGCGAAGGAAGGCAAGAAAGTTGCCAAAGAGCGCTCGATCCAAGTTTCGACTAAGCTTGAGAAGGTCGCTGATGCGTCCAAGGTTCGGCGTCTTGCCAACTGCAAGCGTCTTGTCAAGGCGGAGAAGCCGAGTGCTGCTAACGATGCCGTTGACATGGAAGACGACGACGAAGAAGACGAGGAGGACGACGAGGACTTGGCGCTCGCGACCATGGAGTACAAGCAGAAGGGTCTCGACTCGGTCGGGCTTATGTCGTGGGAACACACCAAGTCGTTCCATTCGACCAGGGTGCGGAAGGAGTGGCGCGAGCGCGCGGCGCAAGACGGGTCGCTCGAGCAGGAAGAGGCGGCGTGGCTGCTGACGCACAATGTGTGCCGCATTACGGCGGCGCAGGTTGAAAAGCTTCTCGAGATGTCCCTTTCCAAGTACCACCGCGCGCGTATGGAGCCTGGTGAGGCCGTGGGCGCCGTGGGCGCGCAGTCGATCTCGGAGCCTGGCACGCAGATGACGCTCAAGACGTTCCACTTTGCCGGTGTCGCGAGTATGAACGTGACGCTCGGTGTGCCGCGTCTGAAGGAGATCATCAACGCGTCCAAGGTGATCAGCACGCCAATTATCACGGCGTCGCTCGTGTGCAAGACGGACGAGCGTGCTGCGCGTATTGTCAAGGGCCAGATCGAGAAGACGACGCTCGGCGAGATCGCGGTGCACATCAAGGAGGTGTTTGCGCGCGACCAGGCCTATCTGTCTGTCAAGCTCGACCTTCAGGCGATCGACCAGTTGCACTTGAATGTGTCGGCGCGTTCGGTGCGCCAGGCGATCCTGAATGCGACGGGTATCGGCTCGCGTGGCGTGCTGCGCTTGCTCAAGGAACAGCATGTGCTGCTGAACGCGCGCTGCCCTGACAAGCTGCGCATCCTGCCGCCGCCCAACTACAAGGGCGTGCGCGGTGGAAGCGCTGGCGGTGCCGGCGATGCGCGTGGCGCGTATTTCGCGATGCAGGCGCTGAAGGGCGAACTGCCGAGTGTTATCGTGCAGGGTATCCCGACCGTGAACCGTGCGGTGATCAACTACGAGGAGGCGTCGTCATCGAGCGGCAGCAAGTCGCACCACTTGCTGGTCGAGGGATACGGCCTGGCCGAGGTCATGGGTATCCCAGGCGTCGACGGACTCCACACAACGTCGAACCACATTATCGAAGTGGAGAAGACGCTCGGAATTGAGGCCGCGCGCGAACTCATCAGCTCGGAGGTCAACTACATTATGAGCGCGTACGGCATCGGCATTGACCGTCGGCACCTGATGCTGCTGTCGGACATCATGACGTTCAAGGGCGAGGTGCTGGGCATCACGCGCTTCGGTATCGCCAAGATGAAGGAGAGCGTGCTCATGCTCGCGTCGTTCGAGAAGACGACGGACCACCTCTTTGACGCGGCCGTGCACGCGCGCACGGACGCCATCGTCGGCGTCAGCGAGTGCATCATCATGGGCATCCCCATCCCACTGGGCACGGGCATTTTCAAGCTGCTGCGCCAGGTCGAGAAGCCCGCGATCACGCAGCGTCGCCCGCTGCTCCAGCAACTGGCCGTGTAAATCAAGAGAGACCGACTGAGGGAGTTGTAACGACAGGCTAGCGGCCACGGGGTGAAGATAGATGAGCGACCACGGCGGTGAGTCGTGGAGCTCGTGGTCGACTCGAGCGTGCATAATAATGGAGGCAGAGAGAAGAGGTCGCTGAAGGCGGCTGCATTGATAACGAACGCGATTTCAATAGACAGCAACTGAGCGGAGGAGCAATCAACACCCGGACACGCGTGGAGGATCCGTCTAACCTTCTTCAAAATAGCGTGGGTACTTGTTCAGAGTGTTCGGGTCCTCTTTGATGCCATCGGCAGCGCGGCTGAGACGACCGGCGACCTGCTTAGTGATGGCAGTCGTGGTTCGATCGGGTGCTCTGTATCGCCAGTCGTTGTCGCCGCCGCGATGATCGTGCGTCTGTGGAAGCAGTTGGAGAACACGACCGGCCCGTCAATGGCGACGAGGTCGTCGTTGCCGTAGGTCGCGGCGCGGAGCAGGAAGCGCAGCATCATGAGGAACGCCGTCAAGATGCAGCTGTAGAAGAAGGGCATGATGCTGACCTCGACGACTGCGGCGCCCGGCACGTGCGCAGTCCAGACGACGCGGTCGTACACGTTGGCGCTTGTGACCGGGTCGAAAACGAGCAGATAACTCGCCACGGCAGTACTGCCGAGCGCCACGAGCGCCTGTAGTGCAGCCAATTGACGAACGTGAATGCCCAGCCGCGCCCGAACGGGAGGAGTCAGCGCATCGATGCACATGGGACAGTGTAGCCAGAGGCACACGACGAAGACCATGATGGAGTGGCAGTTCCAGCGGAAGAAGTCGCACATGCACCAACACAGGAACACGAGGTGCAGGGACAAATAGGCAAAGTCGAAGCTCAGCACGACGGCGCGAAGCAAGTCGCGCTGCGCCAACGCGAGCACCCAGCTGACGAGCACGAGAGTCAGCGCCAGCGCGACACACTGGGTGACGGGCATGCCGTCGCCGTGCGCGCTGCTATCCTCATCGGTCAGAAGCCACCTGTCCACTGGGAACGCCAGCACGGAGACGACGAAGGCCGCACTTCCAAGTGCGTGGAAGAGAGCGGCCGCCAACTTCTGCCTTGTACTTGTCGGTGGCTGCACGATGAACGCGAAGGCAGCGGGCCAGACAGTGTTGCGCGCGTCAATGATCCAATAGGACCGGTCGTAGCGAAGCTGCTGCACGAACTCGGACGCGGCGTCTTTGACGTTGCTGCCGTTCGGTCTAGGCAGGTTCGAGACCGCGGGGCCAACTCGCGGGGCGAGGCCGATTCGAGGAGCGAGCCTGGTCGCACGGGAACTTCTGCCAGCGGGAGCTTCAAGCGAATTGCCGGTGCCGGCGTTACCGGCGCCAGCGCTGGGGCCGATGTTGCTGTCAGTAGTGGCTCCTCTCTTGATGCTGAGCTTTGAGCTGACGCGAGTTTGGTCTGGGCAGAGTTGAAGCCTTGCGCGGTACGTAACGCAGTGCTGAAGTGACGGATTCTCGCGGCGGAAGACAGCCTCGCGCTTTCGGTAGAAATTACGCAGCAGCAGCACGGTGAGCGTGACCATGCCGTTTGTCACGAACATCTTAGCGGGCAGCGCGTGGGCCCCGTATGTGATGAGCGCCATGTCGGTCTGCACGTCTGGGACGATGTCAACCATAAGCTCGAGCGTCGATACGCCCATGGAAATGAAGTGCAGACCCGTGAGCAGTGTGGACGCCTGGACAGCGCGCAGATTGGCGTCGACAAAGATGTTGGGCAGCAATCCGATGAGCGACACCACAGGCAGCATACAGCGTGCGTCTCGAAGAAGAGCAGCGCACGTGGCGAGCGTGGTCACGGACATTCCCAGGAAGAGTTGCGCATCGTACGTCCACAGCAGCAGCTTGACGACTTCGTACCGCAACAGACTCACACCCACAACTGCCAATGGCAGAACTGCGAGCGCTGTTACCACCGAGAGCGGCCGACCCAGTCGCGAGTCAATCGCAAGGCAGATCGGGCCGACCACGAGGGTGAATACAGCTCCAGCGAACAGCGAGCGGCGGTACGACACCATCGTTGAGAAGACCACGAGCATTCGTGGGCTCAGGAACCGCGACTTGACGGACACGGACAGGTCCACGACCGGCAGGTCACGCGACGGTCGCAGCTCATACGTCCAGGCGTTTGTTGCCACAGTCGGTCGGGTCGGCTGTCGTTGAAGACTGTCCGCTGTTGGTGGACGGTGTTGGAGCGGTGCCACCGACTGCGACGGCGAGCTCGGACGAGGCGGTTCGTCTCGGAGAGGGGCCGAAGCGATTCGAGCCATTCATGAAAAGGGTGATCGTCGAGAGTGAGGCCTTGGCGAAGTGACGGTCCCACAGGAACGAACGCATTCCTCAAATAGAACAAAGTTCCTCGCAAATGATGGCCACCGGCACGATCATGTTTCGATGGTTCTAAATGCGATACACGTTCATGGAGCAACGAAATCGGGCTGCTCTGGATGACACATTCAACGTTCATGGAGGCAAAATGTGCGCTACGACTGTGGTGGCTGCACTTAGGCAGGTCCAGTCGAAATAATAGCTCGGTCTTGTTGGTTGCTGTCAACGAGAGGCCCAACGTGTCATCTTTGACGCTGTCGGCGGGGCGTTCGGCACGATGGGTGCGACTGCAAACTCTAACGAAACTCCTCGTCTGGGTGAACTGGGGCCGCGCTCTTCATAATGACTCTTGCTTCCAGCATTGGCACGAGGTGTGGATGCCGCCGCCACCGCCACCAACGCGTTTCGACGGCGGAAACAGTTGGAGAACACCACCGGCCCGTCGATCAGAACGAGGTCGTCGTTTGCATAGGTCGCGGCCCGGAACAGGAGGCGCAGTATCAGCAAGAAGGCGGTCAACAAACCGCTGTAGAAGAACGGGATGATGCTCAAGACGACATCCGCGGCGCCAGGGACTTTACCAGTCCAGATGACGCGATCGAAGACGCCGACGCTTGCGACTGGATCGAAGATGAGCAGGTAGATGATGGTGGCCGTGCTGCCGAGCGAGACGACGGCAAGCAACACCGCCATGCCACGGATCTGAATGCCTAATCGCTCTCGTATTGGCGGTGTGAGCGCGTCTACAGACATGAGCGAGTGCAGCCAGAGGCACACGATGAACACCACGATGCTGTGCTGGCCCCAGCGGAAGAAGTCGCACACGCACAGGCTCAGAAGCACGATGTGCGCGGACAGATAGCCAAAGTCGAAGCTCGAGACGACGGCGCGGAGTAGGTCTCGCTGGGACAGCATCATGACCGACCCGCAGTGCGCCACAGTTAGCATGAGCGCGTAGCACTGTGCGGTGGGTGCGCTACCGTTTGCTAGCAGCCACCGATCAACGGGGAGGGCTATCACTGATGCCCCCAACGCCGCAGCCGTGAGGCCGCGAAAGAGCGCGAAGACCATCCATTGCAGGCGGGCGATTGAAGCCGATGCCGCCGGCTGCGCAACGTACACGAATGCTGCCGGCACAACCGTGTTGCGCGCGTCGATGACTCGGTGCGTTCGGCTGTAGCGAAGCCGCTGCACGTATGCGGCCTCTGCATCACCATCGTGTACGTCGCTGGGAGTCAGCCAACGCTCGGCGGTTGCGCCGGCATCGGTAGCGCCGTTCGTCGCCTTCCCGGCAGCTGCGACCGTGTTGACGCTCTGGGTGTAATTGCTGCTAGCGCAAGTGTATCTGGTGTCGACTGCGCTCAGCTTCAAGCGTACACGGTATGTGACGCAGTGCTGAAGTGACGGGTTCCCGCGCTGAAAGACGGCCTCTCGCTTGCGGAAAAAGTTGCGCAGCAGCAGCACGATGAGCGTGGCCACCCCGTTTGACGCGTACATCTTCGCGGGCAGCACGTGGACGCCGTAGGATGCAATGGCCGCGTTGGTGTGTGCGTCCGGGATCGCGTCCAGCATGAGCTCCAACATTATAAGGACCATGGCGAGGACCTCGACGCCCGTGATGAGCGTGAGTCGTCGAACGGCGCGGAGATTGGCGTCCACGAAGATGTTGGGCAGCAGTCCGATGAGTGTCGTGACGAGCGTTCCGATGCAAGCGTCTTGCAAGAGCACTCCGACCGACGCGAGTGTGGTCACTGCCATGCCGAGGAAGAAAAGCGTGTCGTGCGTGGACAGCAACAACTTGACGACCTCATAGCGCAGTAGACTCGCGCCGGCGAACACCACGGGCACGCCTGCAACCATGGACATGACAGCGAGAGGTCTCCCGACGCGTGGAGTGATGGCCAGACTCACAGGGTACGACAGAAGCGAGAAGACTGCGGCGGCGAACAGCGTCCGGCGGAACGACACCACCTTGGTGAAGGCGGCGAGCATCCGTGGGCCGAGGAAGCGCGACTTGATGGACACGGACAGGTCCACGACGGGCAGTTCGTGCGAAGGGCGCAGCTCGTACATCCACGTCCGAGTCGCCGACGAAGCTTCGGAGGACCGGTCGGCGCCGCCACAGTGATGATCAGCGGTCGCCGATACTGGTGACATCGGTGATGACGGACAAGGCGGTGGCTGGCCGTCGACTGGTGCGACGGCGATCTGCGCCATCCATATGACCAGACAGGTCGACGCAAGGCCGCCGGTCGATCTACTTAGCCCCACGATGCGACGCAGAGAGATGCCTGCCTGCCACGGACCAGCCACGATGCTGTAGGGGATACGACTGCAGTGGTATTCGTTTTTAGTTGCTATCACGCCGGAAATAGCGCCTGGATCTTTACTAATAGAAAAATAACGCAGCGAAAGCGTCGAGGTCAACGTTATCGTGCAGCAGTAGACAGTGAGGGCCATAAAGAGAGCGCATTGAAGTGCACAGTTCTGTCGCGCAGACGATCTTCGAAATTCCAGACTGGCGTGGGCGCGGTATCAAAAACGTATGACCAATGTATCGGCGAGCGTCTTTGCTCGGCCGCGCAGAGGATTGCCACCGCGCGCGCCGAAAGCGTCTGGATATGCCGACCACAGCCGCAACGGGGCGTCACGACGCGGTGCACGTCGTGGATGCGGCCCCGAGCAGCGACGTCCACCGAAGCACCCAGGCCGCCGCCGCCCAGTTCAGGGTCCCTGGTTTTTCTGCGGAACCAGGAACAGCCACAGTCCTGTACTGTACCGACCAGCGAGATTAAGCGCCTATAATACGGTGCCGTATTCGGAGCGACGCCTCCGAGTAACCTTACGTGTAGTACAATACTTTGTGTTGTGGTCGCAAACACAGAGTACAATACCGAACCCGCTCGGCCAGGTGCATGCTCCGAGCTAAGCTGACTGGCAAAATCCGGCGGTCGGATGACGCTAGTCGCGTCAGGCGAAAAAGTGAAGGTTCTGGAGAAGTGAGGAGACGGCTGCAGCTGCTGCGGCCGTCGCTGGATCTCAGATTCGATTGTGCCGTTTTGACTGGGTGCAAGCAGTGCACACCCTGAACGATCTGTGACAATACGAATGCTAGGCTTCACCGTAAAGCAGATTCGGCGGGAAATGTGTCACAGTTTAATTGCTCATGCCGCGGGGATTGCCACCGCCAGTGAAGGATTCATCGAATCTCTCACGTGTGACCGCCGCAATCGTTATCTTAGACGGGACCCTTGCCGCGGTCGAGGAGTAATGCGCCACACTGTCTTCGCCCAGAGGTCCCGGCTACGGAAATCAACCCGAAGGTTAATTTTGAGTTACTAACGCTCAAACCGTGCAATAACTCGCTAGATTTTATTTTTCTTTCGCGTCATTTTATGCGCGGTCTGTTGATCGTGCGATTGGGATGGAATGAAGCTTAAAAAAAACTAAAATCCACAGTAACTCGCTGGGTTTTATTTTTTAAGCTTAATTTTATGCACGGTTTGTGGATGTTTCTTTTATTTTTTTGTGTGGAGATGCTTCGAGTTACAAAGCACAACGACCGGCCTTCTTAACATACTGTACCGCAAATGCCATTTCATTCACAGTGTACTGTACACCAGAAAAGCATTCCAAAACGCCGCCGCTTGAGACAGCGCGCTATGAGACGGAGGCTGTGCCGGCGCTCATTGGGATGGAGGTCCCCCCTGCTGCGCCGGTGCACACTGAGACTGAACGCGCTCCCGTCTTGGGAGCAATGCAAGAAATGAACGTGCTGCATGCATACACTACAGTACAATACTGTACTGGATCAAGTGGCACGCGCAGTGGGCCTTTGCCCTCGGTCGAGATTCCGCAGATTCCCGTGTTGGGTTCTCGGTTTATGCACGCATCATTTTAATTGGGAAAGATTAAACTAATCACAGTGGGACCTCCTGCTCGTTTGGCCCCCGCGAATCTTAGATCGCTACTGTACAGTACAGTACTGTACCGTACGCAAGCGCAGTCATTCCACGGCCGTCAGGATTCTCGTGTTCACGGTTTCGCTATGTGGACGCATCTTGGTGAGTCGCCGCGCTGCTTCAAGGTGCGCCCGTACTGTGTTGAACGACATGTTGAATCTCTCGCTACTTTATCGCGTTGACCGTCGCACAGTATCAGCCAACGACCCACCCGCGGCGTGAGCGCGGGCGAGAGAAAAGTGCTTCACACGATCACTGTACCGGTACACTGTACAGTATGTACAACTGCACACATCACAGCTCAATGCATCAACAGCAAAGTGGGCGGTCTGACCGTTTTCTCCCTCGCTCACGACGTGCGCATGCATCTAAATATCCAACAGTGTACACAGTGTACTGTACCGTACTGTGCATACACCTCGCGTCTGTCTTTTGGCGTGAACATGGATCGACCAAGCGCACTGGCGTCCCTTTTCGGGCGCCCAACGGTCTCCGGCTCTCTCGTCCAAGCGGCTGTGGACGTCTACCCGGCGGCTTTCGCGTCGATGGAACGGGTCGCGGTGAGACCGGCCCTCGCGTACAGTAGTTGATGAGAGCTCATCAACTACTGTACGCGAGGGCCGGTCTCACCGCGACCAGGAACAGATCCCCCAGAGCTCCGTTCCTTGATCGTTTCTCCATCTTGTCATTTCCAGATTTGCGGCGTCTCGACCACCCAAGCGTCTTCGGCAACACCCAAGCAGCGATGGCCGAAGTCCCGACCACGCCAGACGCGAACGCGCGCTTCAACACGCTCAAGGCGCTCGACAGCGCCAAGTTCTCCAAGGCCCATGTCAAGGCCATCCTGGTCGCCGGCTCGGGCTTCTTCGTCGACTCGTACGACAACTTCGTCATCGGCCTCATGGTGCCCATGATCGCCTACGAGTACTACCACAAGTCGAGTCTCGACTCGCGGTCGGATGGCTGGGTCAAGGCCGCGTCGTCGTGGGGTAACGCAGTGGGCCAGATCTCG
>JAADYG010000112.1:0-59003 GCA_023338115.1 Phytopythium boreale
ATCAAGTGCGAAAAAAAATGCTGCCATCGTCTCAAATACGATTTGAGGAGTATTTGGGCCGATTTTGAGCGTTGTAGAGTTCCTATTGGCTGATTTTCGGGCCAAAATTGCGACCTCATTTACTTTTGGCCAGGACTGTATGGGTAGTATATTCAAAGTTCATTTCGATAGCGCCTGAAACGATGTTTCTATTTTTCTTGACTCTAGACAATAACCTTCTCGAATTGAAACCACACGAATAAAAACATAGCCATCTCGACGAGATATACAATATCTTCGAGGTATAGCTGCTGATGCGGGGATTGATTTTTAACCTTCTCAGATCAAGACAAAACGAGAATTTGCAAGTTCATCCAATTATGAATTAAATATAAATATTTTCCTTTTATTATCCAGATTATGCGTATTGAAATCTGCAATTAATAAACGGGTCAGCAACACTAAAGTGATGCGTTTATATAGTTTTAAATTAATATATGTATCGATCCGTGGAATTGTCGGACGGTCGACGGTGGATAAATGTGAAAACGAGAGAGGGGGATGTCACCAAAACCGTCCGACGAACGGCTCAGCAACACTGAGGTGGAAGAATGGGTGGGAGAGTAGATTAAACAATGAACGGCGGCACTGTCGGGCGACAGTACTTAGCTGTCTGGCTGCGAGCGTACTGTACTGAATGATCGAAAGGCCGCGTGGAAAGATCACAAATTTTTGTATAGTGAAACGAAGTCAATTGTTCGGGAATGAGGAAACTGTAGAATGAATGGCGGCGCCGTCGGGTGACGGTCTTCGACTGACAAACGTATCTGCCGTAATGGTTTGTGCTGATGAACCACCACGGTATCTTTAAAGGGTATCGAATGGTCGAGGTAGATTGTCGATCTAACTGAAGTTCTGTCTGAGAGTATGCTGACAACACTGGTTCCGTAACGGCTTGCGCTGGTGGCCCAGGACGGTATCTTCAACAGGTGGGGAGAGGTTAAGGCTGGCTGTTGGAACAGAACAGACTGTGCGTAGGTATAGTAGTTGCAGTACATGGTCAACAACAACTGCGGATGAGCGCTGCTGGTGTCGTCACTCGCCACCTAGGCGGTGAAATTTTTTTTCGCGACGTCTCATCACCATGATCGGACACGGGCGGGGAAGATCCTCCTCCTTGTATGCGCCTGTCTCTTGTACTGTAAATGGCATGGCTCCGAGATGCCCGAGTACTTGCCCGAGTGCTTCACTTCTTGACAGATGCGCGAACAATCACGGAGTCGACCTCGCTCTCGCCAAGCCGTTGAGCCCACCGATGTCGACTTCATGGGCTTCCTGCGTGGTGTCGGTATGTTGTTGCAGCTACCTGCGAACGGTGCTATTAATGTCATATACCCATCCCGTAGTGTAACCAACCATTCTGACTAAATCGAGTTGTCGAGCAGTGTGCGTACGCGCACGCAGTACACGCAGTCGCTACTGGCCAGCTGTACGTCATCCATGAGAACTGCAACGTGGTGGAGACGCATTGCCGTCAATGACTCGTGGCCCAGGACATTTATGAGGGCTCGAACGGCGTTGACACTCCAGCAGCTTTGTCAAGCCGGGTCGGTGCGCAGTTGCCGCTCTCGACGAGCTCGACCTCTCTCGTATCTCGTCTCATGTTGATGCTACCAACGACCGGGATTAACGTTGAAGTGCTCTACTTTCAGTATGACAGAGGGTTTGGTGGAACGCCAGCGGCTGTGCTCATGCGCTTGCTAGTTTTGTGGTGGACACGACAGCTCAAGACCCGCAAGGTCGCGACCGACCAAGGCTTCCGTGTCCAGAACATTGAATAGCGCTAGCGAAGGTAGGTCGTGTGTGTGCGTGTCGTGACCCACAACCGTATTCGGGTTTGGCTGACGTGTACCCTGCATTCGTGTTACTGCAGGTATCAAGCAGAAAGGTGTGGCGGCATATGCGCGCTTTTCCCGCCGCCTCGGTGCAAGCGCCACTGTTTGCCGGCGCGAGCACCATCTCCACACCGAGAGCATCCGGGATGCCGTCATAGCCATGGCACGTGAGGAAGGCATGGATGGGATGGGATGACACTTGCCGTGGGTCTCATTATTTCGTCGACGCAGCGGACTAGGGGCCGACCCACTGCTGAGCTCGGTATGTTCGGCATTGCAAGACGTGGGCTGACCTTTTCTTTGTGTGGTAATGAATCGTGAACGGGCTCGTCGATTGCTGTTGCATTTGCCCGATGACAGCGGACACGTAAAGCGAAGATATCCAGAGATTGACACTGCATGCATGCTCATGTGTTCGCGCTCGCTCTCTTCATGGTTACCGCCATGCAATTCTCTTATGGACCTCCTCATTACTTGGTCACCTCCAACCCCTTGCTGATAAGGAAGGCATCAGGTGAAGGCTCACGGCCAAGGAACTCCTTGAGCATGGTACTCGCGTCAACTGAGCCGCCGCGTGCGAGGATGAGTTCGCGGTAGGCCCGGCCCGTCGTCGGGTTCATAGGCCCTTCCTTCTTGAACCGCGAGACGAACATGTCCATCGAGAAGACCTCGCTCCAAAGGTAGCCGTAGTACTGAGCGCCATCGCAATGTCAAGGGAACGAACCCGCATTAGTATGCCATCGCAGAGTGAACGAACAAGCATCTGCACTAACCTGCGCATCATAGCCGCCAGCCAAGTGCCCGAAGGACGCCGCAAAGTTGGTACCGGGCGTCATGTCGATCAGCATGATCTCCGACTGCAGCTGCTTGAGCACCTTGGCCGTGTCCGACTTGGCCCGCGAGTGGATCAACTGGTCAAACGTCGCGAACAGGAGCTGGCGCTTGTTGAGCAGTCCGGCGTTCGCGTTCTTGGTGGAGATGAGGCGCGCAATGAGCTCGTCCGACAGCGGCTAATCAAACGAGCAGATAACACACACCTCGGTTACTATCGACAAGACCATCAATATATGACGACAGGCTTCGTCCCTCACCTCCTTGGTAGCGTAGTGCGACGACAGACGCTGGAGAGGCGCCTTCTCCCAGCACCAGTTCTCGAGCATTTGGCTCGGCGCCTCGACGAAGTCACGCTCGACCCGAGTGCCAGCGAAGCGCGGAATGTCGACCTCTGAGCACAAGCAGTGCATCACGTGCCCAAACTCGTGGAAGAACGTGACGACCTCGTCGTGGCCAAGAAGCGACGGCTTCGATTTGGACGGCGCGTTGAAGTTGGCGACCATCGCAGCCGCTGGCAGCTGACGCATGTTCGCCGAGTCGACGCACGATTGCTGCAGCGTGAAGCACGCGGCGTGGCCGTACTTGCCCGGGCGAGGGAACAGGTCGAGGTAGAAGTGGCCCACGAGGCGGCCAGCCTTCTCCGGACGAGCGTCGTAGACGGCAAACATGCGCACTTCCTTGTGCCACACGTGCGGCTGCGTGATCTCGACGAACCGCAAGCTCAGGATCTCCTGGTACATGGCCAGCAACTCGGTCGTCACGTGATCGAGCGGGAAGTACTCACGTACTTGCTCGGCGTCGATCGCGCAGTGCTGCTTCACGTACTGGTCCATGTAGAAGCGGAAGTCCCACATGTTGATCTTGCCGTCGAACTTCCAGCCATGGCGCTCACAGTCCGCCTCCTTGAGCTTGAGCAGCGCGTCCAGGTCGCGCTTCGCCAGAGGAACGAGCTTGTGGTCGAGGTCCGTCAGGAACTTCTTGACAGCCTCGGGCGTCTCGGCCATCCTAGATGACACGTGGAATTGAAGTATCCCGTCAGTCCCGCCACACATCCATGACAAATGCAGGCGCAAGCCACTCTACCTTTGCTCGAGCACGTAGGCTGCGTGGTTCTCGTAGCCGAGCGCGAGTGCCACGTGGTTGCGGAGCTCGAGCATCTCTTCCAGGATCGCCACGTTCGAGTCGACGCAGCGGCGGTTGAACGCGACCTCGACGGCCTTGCGCGTGCGCTCGACCGTGCACGTGTTGAGGATCGGGAACACGGTCGGGTACGAGAGCGTAACCTGCGGTGGGAGATGATGAGTGCCCCTGGGAATCAATCGTGAATCAAACGCACGCGTCGCTCGCTCACCTTGAACTTGCCGTCCTCGTCCTTCTCGAACCGGGCGATAAAGTCGTCGCTCAGCCCCGCGAGCTCCTCGGGCGAGAAACGCAGCTCTGTCGTTTCCTCCGTCAGGTTCTGGTGGTACTGGATGCCAAGCTTGGAGAGCTTCTGTTTCCACTGCTGCACCTGCTTTTGCTGCGCCTCGGGCAGCTGCAAACCGTTGCGCTCAAAGTCCTGCACGAGCTTCTTGACGTAGCGCTGGCGCATCGCGTCCAGTTGCTAGAGAGTACAATGAACGATAGGATGAGCCACAGGCGATTGATCCTAGCAGTAAAGCAAGCCTGCCCCTTACCTGGAACTCCTTGCTCTTGTACAGGTGGTTGACAACCTTGTACACGTCCGCGCGCATGCCCCGCTGGACGGAGAAGTCCTCGATGGCCTCGTCCGCCTTGGTGCACGCGTCGCGAATGTCCTTCTTGGGCGACACCTGGCCGAGGAACGTGACGTTCGTCACGCGGCTCAGCATCTCGGCGTCCAGGTCGATGAGCTTCTGCGCCGTGTTGTCGAACGTGACCGCCGACAGGCCGAGGGCCGCGACGGCGTCGTCGGCCTGCTTCATACGCGCGAGGATGCGCTCCGTCTCGGCCTCAATCTCCTCGACGCTCAGGTCAAAGCGCAGGTTCGTGAGCTGCTTGCGCTGGAGACACAGCTTCTTGCGCTGCTGGCTGCGCGCCCAGATGCCCAGGCCAGCCACCGCCGCGGCGCACGCCACCACGATCAGCGCGGTCTTCTTCTTGTCATCGGTACTGCCGGTCGTCGCCGTTCTCGCGGGCGGAGCCATAGTTGTTGTGTGTCGGTCGAGTTCTCGTCGAAAGGAACACTGAAGGGAGGAGGCGTGGGGCGCTGGAGCTCTCCAAACACGGAAGGTGATGGGCATGGCAGATTTTATTAGCCAATCCGATACGAGATTTGTATATTTCGGCCAATCAAATAGCCGTATATAGCCACGTCAAAGATCGCGCGGGCGAGTCTGGTGTAGCGGCGGCACACCGTCCGACGGGTCATTGACACACGGAGCCAACCAAAATGACATGGCTCGGAAAGCGCTAGTCGCTAGTCACGATGGCAATGTCGCAATTGGTGCAAGGTCGCATTCACTGTAAATGCGCATCATCATCTGATCTCACGTTGACGCGATTGGCGTTGAGGCTCTTCTCGCATCTTTCGCATTGATTAGCTCCGCAGCGGAGGGAAGAACCTCTGATCAGAGGTTGTCCTCGACAGCATTGCCAGTCGCCTACATCTTGGCTTCGTCCGAGAGCTTGGCGGCGGCGTCCTGGTCGATGAACCAGTGCAGCGCGCCGTTGGTCGGCTTGACGGCGGCGGCGGGGAGCGGCGGGCCGCGCTCCTCCAGGCCGAGCATGTGAGGCATGAGCTCCGCCTTGCCGGTGCCGGTAGCGATGAACGCGACCTAGTTGCACAGAGCGCGATTTAGAATGTAAATACACGGATGACACCTGGGCAGGATGACTCACATTGGCGGCGTTGTTGACGACGGGGTACGTGAGCGTGATACGCTGCGGCGGTGGCTTGGGCGAGTCCTCGATCGACGCGACGAACAGCTTGGCCTCCTTAAGAAGGGGGTGACCGGGGAACAGCGAGCAGGTGTGTCCGTCCGGCCCCATCCCGAGGAGGATCAGGTCAAAGCGCGGCAGCTGAGGATCAATACAAGAGACCCGTGGTCTACGTCAGACGCGACACTAATCGACCATAGCTATAACGTTTGCAACCCGGCACCTTGTCTCCCCAAACAGCGGCGAGCTTGTTGGTGTAGTCCACGGCCATGGCGGCGGGCGTCAGCGACGCATCGATGGTGAAGATTTGCTCACGAGGAACGGGGATCTGCTCGCCGCAATAGCATCACATAGCGGCACGAGCTGTCAGCTAACGCGCCCCAGTTGCATAACGAGCGCATCAAACTCTCACGTGGTCAAACAGCGCCTCTTTGCAGGCTTTGTAGTTGCTGTCGTCGCTGTCGAGCGGCACGCAGCGCTCGTCGGCGAAGTACACGAACCACTTGGAGTAGTTGACGTCGCCCTGGATCTGCTTGAGTCCCTTGTTCATAATCTGGTTTGCAATAACCCGGTCAGAGCGCCGGAAAAAAGCAGAATGAAAGCGCGTCCACTCCTCCGTGCGTACCTTGGGCAGCGATCCGCCCGAGAGCGCGAGCGTGAAGCGGCCGTTCGCGGCGATCGCGGTCTTGCTGAGCTCGAGGATGAGCGCGCCGACGGCTGCGCCGACCTCGTCCGCGGTCTGGTGCACGTGGAGAACCATGGCGTCGTCGTGTAGGGGATGCAGCGGGCGGAGGGTGTGTGGAGAAGCGCTTGGAACTGGCAGCAACGCTGTCAGAGGTGGCGTCAATGCCGACAGCAACAACACTGGCAGCACAAGCGTAATCCAGCCAAGCACCACCGCTCCTATGGTCATTGATCGGCTTTCGCGGGGACAATACTTTCAAGAGTAGACGTGGACGGACGAGGTTTAACACAGAACACGGTGCTTACCGGGGTAGTACTTCTTAAGTACGAGATTGCGTCATGCTGGCGATTAATCGCGAGAAGAGAGAGGGAGCGTTGATTTATACGGGAAGTTAGCCTACGATTTGCGCACTGTCCAACACTGCACCCAATCGTCGAGATGTTGCTTTGACTCGCATTGAGTATTACCGCTGGATTTTCCAGCTCTTCGAATTGAAACGATACGTTTTAGCACCGCGTAACCTCTAATTTACTCGTTCGAATTCGCAGTAACCTGCGCGTGTCCTCTTGCCGCAACAAGCGAGGACGGCAGTCTTAGAAAAGAGCACACAACCCGAAGAAGCAAGTCGTCGCCAGTCGGTCCGATCGCGAGAACATGGAGCTCCAAGTGCGCGCCGTGTCGGCGCGCAACCTGCTGGATAAGCAGACCTTCGGCAAGCAGGACCCGTACTGCAAGCTGACGCTGCGCGGCAAGTCGCAGCGCACCCGCGTGCACGACAATGGCCGTACGTGTGTCTGTCTGTCTGCCTGTCTCCGTCACTTGTCGGTCGATGTCTCACCCGTTGTTGTCGGCACTCCAGACAAGACGCCCGTGTGGAACGAGAAGTTCACGTTCGCGGTGGTGGACGCACAGCTGGACCAGCTCATCGTCGAGGTCAAGGACAAGAACTTCACGAGCAGGTAGAGGGAATGATGTTCGTTCATTGATAACTCTCCGTCCGTCCTCACTAACGAACGGGTTCATGTTTGTGACAGTGTGCTCATTGGCGAGTGCCGCTTACCCATTAGCATGTTCCTCCACGGCCAGATCGTCGACCAGTGGTTCAAGCTGAACAACGGGCCGAAGAGCGCGGGAGAAATCAACCTGCGCCTCCAGTACCAGGGCCCAGAGGTGTACGCTGCTAGGGCCGCATCTGCGTCCAAGGAATCCAGCAAGTCCAGTGCGCCGGCCGCTTCGGTGGCGCCCGCCGTTCCGGTGGCTGCCGCTGCCGCGGTGGCAGCCACTGCGCCGGCTCCGGCGCAGCAGCAATACCCGTACCCGCCGCAGCAAGGTACAGCCGCACTTCGCAGCAGTCTCGTTGATCAATTGGTCCTTGCCTTACATTGTGTTGTTTCTGTAACTTTTTTTTCCAGCTTACCCGCAGCAACAGCAGCCGTATCCGCCGCAGCAGGCGTACCCGCCGCAGCAAGCATACCCACCGCAGCAGCCATACCCACCGCAGCAGGGGTACCCTCCACAGGCATACCCTCCTCAGCAGCACTACCCGCCGCCGCCTCCGCAGTACGCGTATCCCCCGCAACCCGCGTACGGAGCGTACCCGCCTCCTCCTCAGCCTGTGGCGGTCGGCACGCCGGCGTACATTGTCCAGTCGTCGCATGGCCACCATGGGCACTATGGTGGCTCCCCGCGCGGATATCATGGCGGGTATGGCGCGGGCTACGGCGGGGGCTACGGCGGCCACGGTGGCGGCGGCATGAGCAGCGGCGCGCAGATGGCGCTCGGAGTCGGGGCCGGTGTCGTGGGCGGCATGCTGCTCGGAGAGGTGATCGAAGACGTTTTTGACTAGGTAATCAGTTGGTAACAAGCCGCTGCGTCGGCGAGCTCCTTTGATATTTTTGCGCTTTGCATATTTGTCGGCGAGTGGTTGAGGAGCTCCAACTTGGTCACAACGTAAATAAACAGCAGCTGCGTGGCATTCCACGTCATTCACCTTCACTAGCGCAATTTATTTCGGTTCAAGCACTCCTGAACAAGGAGCAAGCATCACCAACTATTTATAATCCTGCACATTTCGCGGTAGCCGTCACCTCCTCTGGCACTGTCCCTGTGTCCTTCCCACTTCATCCACGGCATCTCTCCGGAGAGCATGTCGCTGGAAGTGACGAGGCGAAAGCGTTCGGGGTCTAAGGACGGCGCGAAAGCTCATCCGCAGGCGGCTCGGGCGCTCGATGACAGAGACGGCGGCAAGGTCTTCTTCGACTCTTCCTACGGCGACAACGATGGCGATGATGACGACGGAGTCAAGAGCCCGTCGTGGCTGCACGTCAACTTGACGAGCAAGCTGCCGTTCCAATACAAGGGCGACGTGTTCAGCCAGCGCGGGTGCTACGCCGAGGCGAGCCTCTACATGTCACGACTGCCACCCACACGCAACGCACTGCCCAGCCGCTTGCGCCGGGGCGGCGGAGGAAACAACTACAAGCTCCAAGTCAAGCTCGCGCCAATGCCCCAGTCCAAGCAACAGTCATTGCCGTATCGACAGGATGTGCAGGTCGAGCCATTGGGCTGCGTCAGTTCAAGTACTGCTGCTTCGACAGCATCTGCAAATGGTAGCGGCACCTCTGGGTCGAACGGCAACAGCAACAGCAACAACGCTACCAAATCCGGCCGTAAGCAGCAGTATGCGATTGCGGTCGCGGACATGGCGGCAAATCCTGCACTACACGCGAAGCTACTGGGTGACAGCGCCATCCTCGCAAGCATCGTGTCGTTCGGGCGCACCAAGGACGTCGTAACGATGGGCGCTTGCGTCGCAACGCTCGGTCACCTGTCACGCCAGCCGGAGGGTCGGGTGGCCATCCTCAACCACAGCGCCCTCGCGCTACTCATTGGCCTGTCGTTCACACTCAACGTGGCTTCTCACACACATTCACACGCCGACGAGAAGTCCCCGCCGTCAGGGAATGCGCTGATACTGCGTGACTGTCTGGCGGCACTCGCAAACCTCACGATTGAAGACGGCCTCGAGGCTGGATTCATCAAGGAGAAGGGGCTCGAGAGTCTTCTGCGGCACCGCAAGAACTCCGCATTCGTCGAGAATGCGTGCGCCATGGCTATCTTCAATCTTTCGTGCCCCGCGTACTCGTACCCGCGCGTAGACGACGTCGTGGCGGCGGTCATCGAGATAGCAGCGCGTGATCGAGCGCATGGCACTTGTGAGACCGATGGCGAGCAGCAAACGATGGTCCAACTCAGCCGCGCGCTTTACAATCTATCGAGCGTCAAGACTAACCACGTAAAACTCGCCGAGCCCGACGCGATCCTCGCGCTGCAGCTCATGATATCGCAACACCAGTCGCGGGAGGTGAGGCGAAATGCCCTTGCCGCGCTTTGGCACTTGGCTGCCGGCAGTAGCGCGTGCCGCCGATCCATCGTGCGATGCTGTACAGGTGGCGGAGGTGGCTGCCACTGCATTGCTATCATTGTAGACCAACTGCGCCGCCAGGATTTGGTCATATCGGCCGAGATCGACGATCTGCTGTGCGCATTGTCGATCCTTGATTGCTTGGCGCGAGGCGAGGTCGCTCGAGAGCTCATGGCGCGCAGCAACGTTCTCGACGCACTGGCGGCGCTCGCTATCAGCCTCCTGTCTCTCTCCGCAGAAGCGAACCAGGCGGGTGGCCTTCACGCGGTCACTTTGCGTCTGATGGGGCTGGTTCTCTCGCTTCCGACCAACATCAGCGCCACGACCGAGCGAGTTTTTCAACTTCTCGTCTCATTCAGGTATCACGACGCGGAGGGGCCGACCGCGGAAGTGTCGACGGCGAAGATTCTGTCGCGATCGGTGCTGTTCGCGCTGGCTAGCATCTTGTCCTGGAGTGGGGATGCCGACACTCGGACGCCAACACAGAAAAAGGAGTCGAGTTCCAAGGCAGGGAGCTCACCTGGCCGCGTTGCTGCCGGCTCCGCGGCGATGGTGTCGGTGATAGCGGGAGGAGGAAGCGCAGCAACATCACCGTCTCTGTCATTCCCACCACCACGACTTCCATTCCCACCAGGCAGCAGCGTCTCTGTGGACGACATTCTGGATCAACCCGGGCGTCTGGAGGGCGTGTACCGACACGTCTCGATCTTCGTTTTCGCGCCCACGAGCTCAGAGTCGTATCTGCAGATGGCGCTCCTGTACAACATGTCGTTCCGCTACAGCAAAGTCGACGTGGCCGTGCTTGCCTTTCCGCGGCTGCTTGCGATCGCCGAGCAGAATCGGACAACAGTCACCTCCGTTCTTTACCAGCGACAACGAGAGACCCTCGCGCTTGTGGGTGGCACGGTCTTCAATCTGTGCCAAGAGTACGAGGTGCATCCGATGCTGGCCACGCCGGACGGTCTGAGGCTCTTGTGGATTCTCTTGGAGACCGGCCAGGGTATCAACGGCAGTAGCGCCGATGGTGATGATGAAAGCGAAACGCAGCGACTGTGTCTAGACACCGTGTGCCTGCTGTTTGACGGCCGCACGGTCCCGCGTGCGGAGCTCGTACGAGTTGTGAGCGATCTCTTCCCGACTGTGCGCGACATTTGCTCCACGAATCGTTCACGCCGCGACGCACAGGTACGCGCGGCGTGTGGCGCCTGCCTCTCGCGGTTCGCGACGGTCAATGAATGCCGGCTCTTTATGATTCAGCATGGCGTGTTGGCGGCGCTAAGCACGCTCGCTGACACCACGGACGACGACACAAACAGCAGCGGGGAGTGCCTTCGTCACTGCGCCACTACCTACGCGTTGCTGGCGTCCGCAGCCTCCGACGCAAATCCAGCCATCAGCACGGCGCTGATTGACGGAGGGATCGTCAAGGCGCTGACACTGCTAGCTGACGCACCCGAAGAGGCTGTGCGCCGCTTGTGCGCAACCGTACTGTGCAATCTGTCGACCAGCGAACATGTCGTGACGGCTATGGTCAAGTGCGGAGCGTTGCGTGCGCTGCTCGTGATCTCGTGCGTGAAATCCAACGACCCGGAGACCCGACGCATCTGCATGAAATCCGTGCTCAACCTGCTCCGACGGCAGGAGAATGTGCCACAAATGTGCCAGGAAGGCTTGCTGTGGGCCTTTGGGCTCTTCTTTGCTGCAGGTGGAAGTGAAGGTAGTGGGAGCTCGATGAAGACTGAGAGTCGAGTACTGCACGCGATGGCCGGAACAGCGGCCACTGCGACTCGCGACCACGAAATGCTTGCTGACGCCTGCGCGCTCTCGTACTACACCCAGACCCGCAGCGGCCTTGTCAAGAAGCCTGCGATGGTCGCGTCGATCCTTAAGATGCTGCAAGCGTCACTACCGCCGTCTCCATCAGCCCTCAGTACGGCTACGGTGAGGAAAATCGTCAGCGGCGTGTTGAACCTGCTGAACGAGACCGACTTTAGTGACAGGAGTGGCGGTGCGGCTCCAATGCTGCTCCGTTTGGGCGTCGTTCCGGCCGTATTGCAGCTTCTTGATGGCCTGCGCGAACCAGACGACCTCAGCAGCAATGATGCAGACGACAAAGACGAGATGCGCGTCCTGGTGGCACAGATCCTCGCGATTGTGTTCCAGACTTGCGCGGCGGGGGCAGAGACCGAGTTCATGCGACCAGAGATGGTTCGGAGTATTGTGGACCTTCTGAAAGCAACATCTCGCTCTTCTCAAAGACGCCAGTGGTGTGAGCGCTGCGGCAAGAGCTGCGCGCTGCTGTTGTACTTGATGTCACAGCTCGATCGGACTCGCGCCGCGCTGGTAGCACCAGTTGCTACGACGGACAACGCAGACAGCGGCGCTGATGAGCTCTGGTGCGTACTACCACGCGCGTTCCGGGCAGTCGACGCCGACTGCAGCACTGGACACGCGAACGGCACAGCCAGCACGCGACTGCTACTGTTTCGGTGCATTTACAATCTCACTTGTGACGCATCCATGGTCGATGAAGCGTTGGCAGCGCGCGTACTGCCTGCGTTGGGTGTCCTGCTACCAAGCCAGTCGGCAGCCCAACTCGTCCAAAGCGCAGCAATTGTGGCTGGAGTCTTGCGGAACTTGTCCACTAGAGCAGGTTGTCTCGAGACACTCACCAGCGACACCGCGACCACGCTGCTGCGGGAAGCTTTTGCTTCTGGGGCCGATGCAGCTAGGCGTGACGTCGCGTTGTGCACATGCAACCTGTTTCTTGGGAACATCAACTCGCACGAGCTGCTCAACCGCGCGTCGCTGCTGCCACACGTGCTCTGGATGTGCTCTAACTCTACAAATCCGCCGCCAGTCTCACGGATGTCAAGCGGTTCAACCACTGACACGGACACAAGTGCTAGCGCCAATGGTGCTTCTAGTCCATCGATCGAGGTGTCGATGGCCGCAATCGCGTCGGCGGTGCTGCGCAAGCTGGCGACGGCACCGGGCAATGTGACGGAGTTGCTAGACAACGGTGTTTTCCACACACCTCGCCAGCCTTATGCGCAGCTCCACCAACAGTATGTACGTGAAAGCCAACTGCATGGCGAGCTTCTGCTTGTTGGCACAGCACCCAGAAGCACCGGCACTGCTTGCGCCCACCGGAGTCATCACTCTCACGCTCGAGGTTCTTGAGCGAGAGAGATCAAGAGCAACGGAGAGTGGGGAGCACACACCCACGTCTGCGTCTGCGACGTGGTACACACACTTCGAGGCCATGTGCCTCGAGTTGTTATCGACACTCGCCGCGTTCGCATCATCAGACGACCCGCGCGAGAGCGGCATTGCGTCTACATTGTTCGAGCTGATGGAGAAGCAGGAGGCCACCAGCGTAAACGGCAGCGCCCGAAGCCCAAACAGCTCCGCGTGGCGTACCGACAGGCGGTTCCTGGCTCGAGACGAGCGAGGCGACCTCCCTCCGACCCGAATCTCGACGGAGCTTCGCCTGTCGGCGGACGAGATTCCTGCGTTACGCGCGTCGCTGCAGCCGTTTGCGTACCAGGACCACTCGGTCGCGTTCAGCTACTCGCCAAGTTACGTGGAGATGCACACAATTGAGCCGCTCATCCCCAACGCTGGCTTGTTGCTTGCTAGCGACGAACACGAGGGTCCCAATCCTCAGCATCAAACACCAGTGTCATCGAGGAGAAGGAGCTCGACGGGAGGTGGTGGCGAGGGACATAGAGGGGAGTCAGCCGGCAGACAGCGGCGGTCGTCCAGGAAAGAGGGGGCGCGGTCCATGCCATCAGAGACGCTCCCGGAGTTCAAGCCGCCCGCAATGTTCGGGAAGCTGCGCACACCGCTTGTTCCACAGTCGACGGCTGCGAGTACCGGCAGCGCAAGCAGTGGTGTCGGCGAGAGCAGCTTCGACGTGTTGGGTTCGTTGGCGGAGCTTAACAGCAGTCGGACTTCTAGTCGAGGCAGCAAGAGCAGGTGACCAACAATGTAAAAAGACACGGCCACCCTCGGCATTGCTGATGACCCGATCCAAAATCGGAACCAATCCATGCGACGTTGAGCGATGTTACTGTGAACAGCCGCGAGGCGGGATCTACACGAGCCAGCCGAAAATAATCGGCATCCGTTATTCCTCCACCATGGGTCACTCACTCCAAGGAATAATAAAAGCAATACGCACCCGCATTGGCACTCGCAGAAGCTGATCTCACTCTTCACCACCAGACGAGACCGATGAAGTCGCACGGCAGCTCGGGGCTTCGCCATCTACGCGCACACGGCGCGTATCTGCACAAGCGGTCGACGGTGCAGCATCTGACGCTCGTGGCGACCAAGGGCGAAGTGGCCGAAGCTCCGTACGACCGCGTGACCGAGGCGTATGGAGTCGAGAACCACCCGCACCTATTGCACACGCTGGAGGAAGGCGACGAACCACTCAAACGGCGCGTGCTCAAGGCGATGGTTTCGCTGTTTCGCCTGCCGCGCGACCTCGTCATGTGCCTCAAGCTGGGCGTCCTCGAGCTGGTCGAGAAGGGTCTCGCCCACGACGACCGCGAGATCCGAAACCTGTCCGCTGAGGTGTTGAGCGTCATTGGCGACTCACCCTGCGGTCAGGCGGCGCTACAGCAGTCGCAGCTCGCAGGGCGACTGCTGCCCGCCTTCTCGGATGCGCCGGCCGGTCGGCTCTCATGTCACTTGTATGACACGCTGATTGCCATTTCGAGGACGTTTGTCGGCGCGCGACAGCTCGCTGAGGCAGGCTACTTGCCTGTTGTTGTCGCGCGCCTGTCGGCACCTCGCTCGACTGCGCCAAGCGACGGAGTGAAGCAGCAGCAAGATCAGCCGTCGCCGGCTGGCGAGACCGCAAGCGCTGGTACCTACGCTTCGACCCATAACGCGGACGGTGAGAGGCGGCTGTGCGCACTGCGACTGCTCAAACAAATCGTGAACGACGGCGTGGAGGTGACGGCGTACCGCGCGCTGGAGCTCGGCGCAGTGGCTGTCTGCACTCGCCACCTCCGTGCAGTCGACTTCCGCGCCCGCGCCGCCGCTTGTGACGCGCTGGGGGCGCTCGCGTACGTCGACAAGGCCAAGAAGGCGGCGGTGGACCAGGGCGCCGTCCCACGACTGTGCCGACTGCTGGGCGACGCGCACTGGGAGGTGGTGGCGGCCAGCGCGGGCGCGCTCATGGTGATCGCGGTGCGCGACGAGGCCAAGCGGCAGCTGCTGGCGGCGGACGCGCTCGCAGAGGTGAACCAGCTGCTGCAGTCGCCGCACTACCTCGTGCAGCTGAACGCGACCAAGCTGGTGGCCGTCGCCGCCGCGTACCCGCCCGCCAGGCGCGCGCTGAGCGGCGTAACCACCGAGTATTTCCTGCGCGCGCTGGTGGCGGCGGCCGATGCGGACCCGCTGCTCGCCAAGAGCGCACGCGCGGCGTTGCAGGTGGTACAGTGGACGGCATAACCTACGGTCGTTAACTTTAGAGGGTTGAGGTAGACCATGTGGTTTTTGGGTGGGATGGGTTGACTACACGCACTCTCTCTCTTCTTCCTTGTTTTGGACCCGTTGGGTCGTCGTCAATTGAACAACCCGTTTCGCTTCATGTGCCAAGTGTTTCAGAAACACGGGCGGGTATCCTCAACCCGTGGGTTTGACACGCAACTGATTTGAGTGGACCCGTTGGAAAGGAAAGGAGGGAGGGAGAAGGAGGGGGGGAGGGCTGATGATTTTTGTTCTGCGCAGAGACTTTTTTACTTGTGCTTTTGCCACGCGTGCGGGTTTCCTTCCAACCTTCCCCCTTCTTCCTCCTCCCCCTTCAAGCCACCATGGTGCGTAGGTCCCCGTTCGTGTTGCGCCATTGATTTGATCGCCGCCCCCCCCCCCTCGCTTGATCGGCCGGGTGGCGGCGTGGCGGTGGATGGAGTGGAATGCACTGACCAGAGCGCTTGATGCCGTTGTTCCCCGCCCGCAGTCGTCCGGAGTCGGTGTCGATGACGATGTCATCACGCAGTTCAACGACTTCAAGCTCAAGCGCGCGCCGTACGACTTCCGCTACTTCATCTACAAGATCGTGGACGACTCGGAGATCGTGATCGAGTCGACGGGCGCCAACACGGAGACCTTCGAGGACTTCGCCAACAAGCTGCTCCAGGTCACGAACGACTGCCGATACGGCCTGATCGACCTGGACGTGACGACCAAGGACGGCCGCCCGACCAGCAAGCTCGTCTTCCTCTCGTGGTACGTGGATGATACGGTTCGATTGACGCCGCCTCAACGCGCTGTGTGTACGTTGACGCTAACGTGAGCGACTGCTTGGATCTATCCGTCCAGGTCGCCCGACACGGCTCGCGTCAAGAGCAAGATGCTCTACGCGTCGTCCAAGGAGGCCATCAAGCGCGTGCTCATGGGCGTGGGCATCCACCTGACGGCCACGGACGCGTCGGAGCTCGCCCGCGAGTCGATCGAGGACGGCGTGTCCAAGTTCCTGTAGATGGGCAGCGCATCGGGCGGGTCGCGCCTCGGTTTGAGTTGCTTTTCGCGGTAGATTTGTTGTCGCAGGCAATCTAGTGCTGGATAAAACGGGCCATACAACAAAGCAACTGCTGCAGTTTTGCGTCTCCCGTCGCATCGGTCGCGTTGCGCGTGTTCTCGCTGCTTTCCCGCCTGGCAGGCGTGCATTCTCCCCATTTCCCGCGAACTGTGCGTCTGACCGCAGTGGGGCTCTCCAACCATAGCGACAACACTCCAATAAGGTAAGCCCCAGACCAGTCGCACCCGCATCATAAAGAGGACGCGGCGCTCTATGGTTTTGGATCCACCGTCGTTCGATTGACCGGCCGGATCGACTGATCGACCGGTTGAGCCGAGGATCGGCGGGGGGAAGAGAGCCGCGTGCAGGTTGCAGTGCCAACATCCGGCTTACCGTCACAGATCTCAAAAACGGTACTATAAATCAGATCATGTTATTAATTGATAGCGTGAAAACTACATCAAAATTGTTTAAAACAATACAAAATTTAATACAAAGTAAATACTATTAAAGGATATAGATGATAGGGATGTGCCACACGTAAGGTGATAGCGAGGTTTGCGGCGTCTCTATGCAGCCGCCGCGCCCATCATCAAAATTCAGAGGTAACAATTGATGAGTTGCGGAGGGTGTCGCGTGTTGCGTCTTGTCTCGTTCGCCAGCCGTTTCACCTGCTTTCACTTGAATAAAATATTGCCCAGCCCGTCTGGGAGAGACGCCAAAATTTCAAAATCAACGCTAAAATCCACCATAATTCCTTCCCAAATTCCCACTCCATTTGTCAAACTGCGGACGAACCTCCGCGTCGACTTCAACATCCCGCGACAGAGTCAACCCCCCGACCAACCGACTATGGCCGTGCGTGCAGCCGTCAGCGTCGCGGCGCTGGCGCTGCTCGTCCCCTGGCTGGTGGCCGCTCAGGGCGAGGAGGCGGCGGGGCGCGCGCTGGTGACGGGCTGGCGGACGGCGCAGGCGTGGGCGATCGGCAGCGCGGCGCTGGTGGCCGGCTTCCTCGGCTGCGTGTACCTGCTGCCGGGGTGGTTCATGCGCGTCGTCGTGCGCCACGCGCACCCGTCCGTGCTGTTCTGCGTGACCACGACGTCTCGCGTGTGCGCGCTGACCATCGACGACGCGCCGTCGGCGTCCACGTCGCTCATCCTGGATGTGCTGCGCGAGCACAAGGTGCGCGCGACCTTCTTCATCATCTCGAACAACATCACCGGGTACGAAGACGTGCTCCAGCGCATTGTCGACGAGGGCCACGCGCTCGGCAACCACTTGACGGAGGACCGCGCGAGCATCCTGGACGACCTCCACGTCTTCGAGCGCAAGCTGCAGGAGTGCGACGCCGCCATCAGCAAGTACCAGGCGAGACAACTGGACGTGGAGACATCTCCGCTATCAACACTCACGACCCCTCGTACAATAGACAGCGAGGACGAGAGCGTGAACGACGACGCGGACTCTACACGACTGCTACCAGGAGTCGATGACCTCAGCTCCGCTGCAACAACAAGCGCTACGTCCACGTCGAAGACCAGCAATGGCGGCACCAAATGGATGAGGCCCGCGTCGGGCTGGTTCACGACTCCCATGCGCAAGATCATCGAGCGCCACGGCTACCGCATCTGCCTCGGCAGCGTGTACCCGCACGACGCGCAGATCCGGTCCGAGGTCGTCAACTCGATCCACCTGCGCGCGCGCACCCGCTGCGGCTCGGTCATCATAGTGCACGACCGGTCATGGACCGTTGGCGTGCTCCGGACGGCTCTGCCTGAGCTCGTGCGCAAGTTCTCCTTCGTGAGTCTCGACGAACTCACCGGACACCACCAGCATCAGCACCATCGCGGGGCGGCGCAAGTGGCCAGCATGTAATTGAAGTTCCATCCTGGCGGATCGGGACATGTGGTTGGTGGCGACCGGACGAACCAGGCTAACCCTCGTTTACTCCAGAACCGGCCATGCTGTGTCACAAGGCCTCGAGTATGGCGATGATCGCGTGCCGTGCGTGCCAATCCCACCAAATGTGCACCTGATCCTACGTGGCGCTCTCGACCGTGGTTGCCAGTGTGAAGGTGGGGCGTGGGCTCGTGGAGACGTGGTTGTAGACGATGCGCCGGCATTTGCTGCGATGGCTTTGAAGACGCTCTGCTGAGCCTCATGCTTCAAGGGTCTATGTACGACTGCTATTTACAAAGCTGCGCAATCCTGGCTGCACGCGTACGTGTGCGCAGTTGACCGTGTAGGCATGACCCGCTTCAACATTAGAGCATGTGTAAAACTCGTAATCTTTCCATGACGTCGCCAATCAGTCGTTCTCCGCGGCGCCAGCACAAAAATGCTCGTGCTGCGCGATGAGGAAGTGCTGGAACAGCTGTCAGCACAATCCACAGAGATACACATTCACATCATGAACTCAGTGCGCCACCACCGCTTCGGTCGTACCCCAAATGCTTCTCACCTCAGTCTGGAAGCACTGGCGGAAGAAGTCACGACACCCAAGCTCCATGCGCGAATCAAGGAAAGAGTCCGCTTCGAACAGGATGTACTCGTCTGGCTGTTGCTGGGATGCAACCACCGGTGCAGTCGCCGCCGACAGGTTTGGCCGAAACGAACAGAAATGGCACACGACGTCGCCGAGCAGCGATTCGAGGAACTGCATCACTGCTAGGCGAGCGCCGAACTCGCACAGAAGAGAGCTGCTCAAGTCCTCTTTGGAGGAGCCACCTTGATCGGATGGAGACGTTGAGGCATCGACCTCATCAGCACTCGTGAGCGACTCCAGCATCGGAGCAAACGGCGACGCGCGCTTCCAAGGGCTAAACATGAAGGAATCGGCATCGCGGATGCTCGGACTGCGTATCGCTTCACTCAGCAGACCCTCGAAACTGCGCACAAGCGATTCTTGCAGCAGAAAGAGGAAGAGAACGATTAGTTCGGTCGTCAAAGCTCGAGGCAGGAAGCGCACTCACGAGGGAATTCTGGCACGTCTGTTCGTTCTGGGATGTAGACATCGTCGGAATCGAGGTCCACTATGATCGCCTGCGTCTGGAGGAACTCGGCAGGGTAGTCGATCGGTGGGGACGCGTCCACAGCCACTGAGCTTCCTGGTTGTGGCGGAAGCTGCAGCTGAAGTGTGGCTCTCTGAATGTTATAAATGCTGTTTTCTGCGAGCGAATCGTAGAGCACAATCGTCGCCAACGAATGAAGCGTAAGTTCATGCCTGCTCAACGCTCAGGAAAGAACATTAACTTACTCAGGCGATGCCGCTGCTCCCCGCCGGACTCTTTTTGCTTCTGCACGCATAGCACAGCGCTGAAGCCGATAATGAAGGGAGCCTCGCCTTCCTTGAAAATGTCGTGTCCTGCAATGGCCGTCGCGATCCCTAGCGGGCAAAACGGCAAGAAGAAATGCTAGAAATCGGCGATTGGGCACCAATTCGCCGGACAAATCAGTAAACCAGCAATTGCAGCCCCGCTCCACCACAACATGGACCCTTTCTTTACCTTCCACTGGAACGGGTGGATGACCTTCCTCAGTGACTCTCCGACTAGAGTTAGCGTCGAGGGCTCCTCCGACACGAGAATGATGGATTTACCGACCAAAACGCAGCTCAGCATTGTCAGGAATGTCTAGAAGCGCAAGTAATACGAAGGCATTCATCAGTTGATCGTCAGAGACACAGCGAGACAGGAGCGGACGAACCTGAGCGCTAATCTCACGGAAAGCGGATTGCACCGGGAAGTCATCACTGATGAGGCACGGGTGGAGATAGAACCCCGCAAACCGAGGATTGAGCTCGAGAAGTTTGCTGTCCGGAATAAATGTTGCGCTGACGGCGTCGTTGATATCGCGATCTGTAACTTCGTTCTAGACAAAGGTTAGTTTCAAATCAGAGCAGTAAGTCGTCACATCTTCACGGCCAGGCAGCCGGTGAGTCGCAAAAGAGTCACAGTCAGCTCTCACCGGCACAAGCGACTCCAGGCGCAGCAGCAGCTGCCGACCCAAACTCCACATTGGCTTCCGCGTTATCAGCGTCATAACGTGAGGGCGCCAAACGGACTCGCTCTTGTCACCTTCAATCGGCACACACAACTTCCACTGAGTCAGACAGAGACCGTAGAGCACGTTGGACTCCTCATCGGGCACGATGAAGTCGCGGAAGGTTGGCTGGGGAGCTATATCAAGAAATCGCCACAATCAACATGCGAGACGTTAGCACCATGAGCAGCAACATTCCCACGATAAGGCAGGCAAGGCAATCCACACGGTGAGGAGAAAGCGCAGATGGTCTCGTACGCAGAAGCAGATATGAAGAGCGATGACCTGTTGGAGAGTTCGGAAATGCGGCAGAAGTTGCTGACAGCTGATCCCAGCAGTATTCCTACGGCGCACATCATATCAGCTCACGAACCACACGTATCACGAATAGCTCAGCAGTGGTCAGTTCCTACCAGATACGTGGGGTGTGTCTCGGCAGCGACTGCTTCTCTATCCGGGGAGCAAAAGAGTTCACAATGAGCAGTCCAGGGCTGCGCTTCAGGCCGCTTCTCCTGGTTGTTCCGCGTCGATTTGGCGTCCGCGACGGCGTAGAATCCGATGCTGTGAATGCCGTGCTCACCTCTGACTTGGTTTCCGCTCTCATCGCCATCTCGCAGAATCGCGAGCGAACGAGTAAACTTCTCGCACGATGACTGTGGCAATGCGCGGCTCGTCACAAACCCCAGCGTTGGCCTTGCGTTTATGATAGGGACGACAATTGCGCTGCTGGCACTGGTCTTCGCCGCTCCGGTACCGCCTGGCTCGTTCCGCGTCTTCAAGCCAGCGGCACTCCCGCGAGGCTTTGACTGCACGTGCTCGCTCAGGCGACGCAACTGGTGGTCAGCCTCGAGGTTTTCCGTCTCGACCACAAGCTGAACGTAGAGGTCGGAGGTGCGGAAGCGCGGGTAGACATCGGCCTGGAGCCACTGCCACACGCAGTCCTGGGCGGCGCGAAAGAGGTTGGCGTACCGAGGAGGTGAGAACGGCTCGCCCTGTAGCTGCATAATCTTGGCGAGCGTCTCCCTGCGCACGCTTTCTGGCACCCGAGTGGCCACGAGAGGGGAGCTGTCGGTGCAGAACTGGTTGTAGAGGCGGCGCACGGCGCGCTGGATCTGCTCGAAGAGCGCGGGCGAGAAGATCGTGACCTGAAGCAGCGGGAGGAAGGTGGTCTGGACGTCCACCCAGAAGCGCAGGTTGCCGGTTGTGGTAGGCGCAGTTTCCCGCAGGAACTGGTCCAGGAACTGGGTCCGACGCGCGTCCACGAGCAGCTCGGCGAGCGGCAGTTCCCTCCGAGCGCGCAAGGCTTCGCACAGGCGCGGGTACTGCGCACTCTCCACGAACCGCGGGAAGTGGTCGCGCGCAAGCCTCGCCTTGACGAGCGCCTCGACCCCCGAGAAGAGGTCGAGAGGCGCGCGCCCAGCTGCGACCACGCGGCGGATCCGCCCTCCAAGCAGCGCGAGCCCCTCGTCTTCCTTGTCGTCCGCTGCGACGTAGGTCGTCGACGACGGCGTTAGATACGTGCCGACGATCTCTTGGGCCTGTTTCAACGCGCAGGGCGGTCGTCAGTTAGCCGCGAGGGAATGCGGGAGACGCGCGAGTCGGCGGACGTACGAGGTGCAGCAGCGCGTCGCGGCGGCCCACGAGCCCCTTGTAGTGGCGCACGAGCGTCAGCAGCGCGAACCGCCGCGCCAGTGCGTCCTCCTCCGCCGGGAACGCCTGCACGAACAGCTCGCGCCGGAACGCGTCGCGCGCCACGTCCTCCAGCGTCACGCACGGCGCCGCCGACGGCATGTTTCCTTCCCCCTGCTGATTGGCTCGAAGGGAAACCCCGCCTGCTCGGACATTCGTGGTATACAAACCTCAAGATGTTGGAGGAACGCGGTGGCCCGTCTTCTTATTCTCAAAGGGCAACTTGCCAACTACTGTATGGTATCCGCGCTACACTTCATGGCAGTGCCTTCAACTCTTATTTCTCCACCCTTCGCTCTCCACGCTCCGGTTGTTTGGTACAATAACGCTGTTGATCAACTGACTCCCTTCCCTCCAAGCGACGCACTCACAACACCAACACTCGCGGCTTCACACGCCCGGCGATGCCTCCAGCCGCTCCTCCCCCCGCTCCTCCTGCTCGTCGATGCCGTCTGTGAGCGCGCGCTGGCCGAAGCGCATGGCGTGCGCGTGCTGCGGGCCGTGGCGCCGGTAGCAGGCGTCGCACAGCGCCAGGCGGTCGCACGCGGCGCACGCCCAGTAGTCGACGTGCGTGATCAGCAGGTTGCACTCGCGGCAGAAGACGTTGGCCTGGACCACCGCGCGCTCGTTGAAGTAGTGGTGCAGCACCATCATGGTCGAGTGCTTGGCGCGCCGCAGCGAGTCGAACTGGTAGCCCGCGTGCGAACACAGCTGGTGGAACATGAACCGGCTGCCGAAGAACCGCGGCACGCGCGCGCACCAGTCCGGCACGAGCGCCTCCGGGCGGCAGGGCACCACGGCCGCGTCGCTATCGGCGTCCACCGCGAGGTCCACCACCAGCAAGTCGTTCCTCAGGTTCCGCACGGCGAGCTGGCACTTGGAGAACATCTCGCGCAGCTTCACATCCACATGAATGGTCGGCTCCGCAGTGGACGACCCACCGTGCTCGACCTTAACCCGAGCGACGGCGTCACCAGAAGCCGTCACGCGCTTCCCGCCCGTGGCCCCGGCTGCTCCCTTGCCATAGTACGGACTCGAGCTGGCGGCGCGATTGACCTTCTCGTTGCGCGCGACGATCCGCCCGAGAACCCGGTCCAGCTCCGCCGGGATCAAGTCGCCGTCGAAGATGGGCGGCAGCTGCGGCGCCGGCCACTCGAGCTTACTGGGGTCGACCGATCGCGCCGTCACGCCTCGCGTCGCAATTCCGCTAGTGCTGCCGCCAAGGGCACTGTTGCTGCCATTAGCCGTACTGTCGTTCCCATTGCTGCCAGCATTGCTGCCGGTCGAAAAGTATCGGTCGTACGTGGTGGTCCAGTTAGCAACGATCTGCCGATCCTTCGCCTTCTCGAGCAGGTTCTTGTACCACAACCGCAAGTGATCCGCGCTTGGCGTCTTCTGGAATGGCGGCCGACACCAGAACACGTAGCTGATCCGCTTCTGCGGCGGACACGACCAGATGTGCACCGTGCGGAACCCGTGGCGGCGAATGTAGTCGAAGTACGCCAGCATGATCAAGTGGTACGCTGCAGTTCGCGCGGTGGGTGGCGACAGGTACCGAACGCTGTCCAGGTACGCAATGTACACCGACCGTCGGTTCGACACAAGCTCGCACGAGTCACCAAACTCTTGCGCGTATAGAGTGAACAGGCACACGTCCACACCATCGTGCTTCTGGAACAGGTACAGACTGCGCGAGAGGTAGCTGATGTGTTGCGGCAGCCGCTGCTCAGCGGCGCGCACGCTCTCATCGGGTCGCAGCTGTGCGAGAGCGTCGCTGTTCTCGGCGAACGCGCGGAACACCCCGTCCGACACGCTCATCCGCTCGTGCGGGAAGGACAAGGCGCGTACATACAGCGTGTCCGCCGCGTTGTTCTCACCAATGGCGCGCAGTTCACGCTCCAGAAAGTCTTGGATGAAGTCGCTCAGCTCGCACGACGGGATATTGGCTCCTGACGCCCAAGTGGAGTCGTTGGACTGGTCTGCGCTATCACTGCCGTTGACGCCGTCGTGTTTGCCGCAATTGTGGTAGCTGCTTCCGACGCTGCTGCTGCTCTCACCACTCGTCGTATCAATTGCCGGCGATGACTCGGAGTCGCGGTTCAGACCAATCAACGCCTCGTCCCACGAAGGCGACGATGCATCGAACCTGCTTGGCGCCGCTGGGTCTCCTGGAGCGAATTTTTCTGCCTCTGCCTCTGACGACTTTTTCGTGCTTTTCCGCCGCCAGCGACACAGCGGACACACGTACTTGTGCTCACGCGCATACATGCCCAGTACCGGGTTGTAAAGTCCGCAAATCTGGTGGAGCCATTTGTTGCAATCCGTGCATCGGACCCATGGCTCGACTCCGACTTCACACTTGTGCTTAACGAGCGCTGATGGCGCGACTGGATCCTCAGAGCTCAATTGGGACGACTGGGTACTCCCTCCACCGTCGTCGTCCACGCCGTGCTTGTTCTGGCTGCTGCTGAGCTGGCGCCGATTGGTGACGTCGCTCTCTTTGTCCATGCGGCTTTTGCACTTCTGACAATATACGCGCGTGCCATCCCGCGTGGAGAAATACACAGAGCCTTTCCGGAAATCGGCGGCGCAGCCTCCCGAACACTGCAAGTGAGGCGGTGCGAAGGACAGACAGTGCTGTTGGCACATGCTGCACTGATTCCCGCGGCACACGAGACAAATGTGCCGAGATGGGTTGATTCGCCTGTTTTGACGCTCGCGCTCACCGCGCATCGCGTTCTCGAATAGCTGCAGCAGGACGCCGGCGTGCACGTGCACGTAGTGGTGCTTGGGGTTGAAGAGCATGGCGTTCTCAAAGACCAAACGAACGTCCGCCACGAAGTCGTCCATCTCGACGTATTCGCCGCGCACCAGCCGGGTCTTGACGGTTCCAAGGTCCATTGGGCTCTACGAATGTCAGACATCGAAACAAGTGTCAGTCGATTATCGGGATGATTCCCATGGTGAGCATCCAACGAACCTTGACGACTGTCGTGTACGTGGGCAGCTCCAGAGCAACCGGATCAACGGGGGCGTTGAAAAGGCCTTGGACATTTCGCGGGTGCGACATCAGCTTCGCCAGAATCTCGCTCGCGTGGTCGAAGTTCTCGACGCGCCCTTCACGCCTTACTGACTTGATATGGTCCGCGAGCTGGTTAACCGTCATGTGTCGCAGAGGATCCACCTCCAGAGGCCAGCGCTGGATCGAGCGGTGGTACTCATCAACTTGCTCCTCAGTCCAGTCGTTCGGTAGGCTTCGGTTCTCGCCAAGGGTACGGATGTCAAACGGTAGAGGCTCCATGAGGTCGTGGCTAATTGACTGGCCCCCAGGGCCTTTTGCACGCAAAATCTGACGCGGCGTGACGGGAGGAGGGCTCGCGCTCCCATTTCGCCTGTGGTGCTTGCGCGGTGTAAACGGCGGCGACGACACCGACGGTGCGGTCGATACAGTGGGTGATGATCCCACGAACTCGCGCGGCTCTGCCAATGGCCTCTTGGTCGCCGTGCCCTGCTTGACGGACGATCCTTTCCTGGGAGGCAGTCCTCCTTTCGGCTGGGAGGCCCCACTGGCCAGCGATTTCCGTTTGCTGCCGTTGAGCTCTTTCTTGACGTTGTGTGGAGGGCTCTTCGTGGCACCCGATGAGCGTCCTCGCGCGCTGCTCTGGTTCTGGAGCGGGCGTGAATTGGCGGCGAACTGCATGGAGCGCACCGTGATCTGTACGGGCCGCTTGAGCAGCGGCATGCGCGACATTGGCCCCCAGCGATGCCGGTGCCGCGGCGGTTCCTCCTCGAACACGATCTTCATCCACTCTGACTGCACCGCTCGTCCCTCCTCGATGTTGGCATCCACCGAGGCGTTCAGTTTCTGCCACGCCACGTGCTTGATGAAGCGCGCCAGGTATGCGTCCGTGGCGCCGACGCTGGCGGCGATGAGATCTGTCACATTCGACCAGCAACATCACACGACAATAGGCGAGCTGGCGTCAGCCACCGGTGGCGAGAGCGACAATCGAACGCTGCGTCGTAACGCACCTATAATCATGCGCAGCACCGACGCGCTCGGAGTTTCTCGCACACCGTAGAAGAGCAGGAACGCGGCGTCCACCTCGTCCATCTTGCGGACGCACCACTCGCTGGCAGACGCAGCAGCGGAGCGACGATGCTGCACGGCTAGTGGGCGATCGGCAGCAGTCATAACCGCAGCGCTCAGAAGCGCATGACCCACTCTAGAGCTGTCGTCCATCGCCTCTGGTCGCGAGGTCCACTGGTCGTCGTCGCTGTGGAAACCCGCGGTTGCCTCCGGCTTGACGCGCTCGTGGTCGCTCTCGCCACCTTCGTAGTCGTCCGTGTCGCCCGTCAAGTCGATATCGACAGCATCGCTTTCGCTGGACTCGCCCGCGTCCATGCCCACGTCGCGTCCGCCAACGATTGCGTCCGTGTCAACGTAGTGGTCGCGCCGGGCGTTCATCACGTCCAGCATGTTCCCGCCGCCGTGCGTGAGCTCCTGCTTGATCACTGGGCCAGCGGCGTAGGCAAACGAGCGAGCGGAGCCCCCGCGCGACTGGCCCGCGTCGTAATCGTAGGCGTCGTCGCGGTCTTCCTCCTCCTTCTCCTCCTCTTCCTCCTCCTCGCCGCCGTCGTCGTCGTCGTCGTCGCTGCTGCACAGACTGATCACGACCTGGCCGTCACGCGCGCGCGTCTCGCGCCAAGGGACGACCAGCGGCTCCTGGATGGCGCGGCGCCGCTCCTGCTCGCGCGCCAGCGACAGCCGCGCGCAGGCCACGACGCGACTCGCGCCCCCGTCCATCGTTCTTCCTGTTTGAAAAACCACCCCACGCGAGCGCTGTCCCCATACTGAGGCGCCGTAGTTTTGCGCGCGGATATCTATGGCTTCTGATTGGCCCAAACAACTCGATACACGCGCGCTGATTGGATATATCTTTACATTCGGCAGTTGGCGCGTTCAACGTCAACCAGGACATCACATGTCCATCAAACCGCGGCTCGTGATGGCGGGCGACCGCCCGAGTCGCTCGCTGTCGCTCGAGATGGAAGCCGCCGGCCCGCAGGAGCCTAGCGCGACGTGGTGGGAGCCCCACGCCGGCAGCGTCACTTTGCTTTTTGGGCGGCCGAGCGCACGAGGAGCCTCACGCACGCACGCACGATGCCGGTCCGACCCGGCGCCTCCTCGACGTCGCCCGCCGCGCTGGATGACGCCGTGCTGCAGCAGTTGCCGCACGCTGGCAACGAGTTCCACGACGTCAAGCGCGAGCCCAATGGCCTGAACCAGGCGCGCAGCGACGACGCGGGCACGAACGAGGACGAGCACGCGGGCGCGATAGTGCCGGACTGCTGGTCGCTGCTGCACACGCTGCCGCTGCCGCCGCGCGCCAAGTGGACGCGGCGCCTGGTGATCACCAAGCAGCCCGCGTCTGAGTTTTACAAGGACGAAGGTGCGTCTGTCTGCTGACGGATCTCGACAGTGGGATGAATTGCGGTCCACTAACGTCGCTGCCGCCGTCTATCTGAAGGAGGCAAGGCGAACGCGCTCGAGGTGGAGGTGACGCTGGTAGAGTTTGACGAGCACGGGGATCCCGCGCGCTCGCCCGACAGCGAGTTCATCGACATTCCGCTGCGCATCCTGCTGTTCTTCGAGTCGGGCAAGCGCGTGGATGACTCGGACCAGGAGATCTTCCGCTTCGTCGGCAACGAGTACGACTCGGTGGTGATCCGCGCGGCGACACGCAAGGCGTGCGTGCAGTTCCGCCTCGAGAAGGTGTGCTTCCGCCTGGCGATCGACTGGCCCGAGTAGTGTCGATCCCTTAACCTGCTGTGTGCCGTCCCATCAACAGGTCAGCCGCCGAAAGGATGGTCAGCGGTTCAAGCTGCGCATCGAGGTCGACCAGGAGCAGTGCACGGCGAACGTCGCGGACCTGACCCCCATCTTCACGAATGCCATCTGCGTGCTCTCCAAGCGCAAGCACCACCACCACAGCGCCAGCTCAAGCGACGCGTCGCTGCGAGGCAAGGAGCCGCCGCCCAAGCTCATCAAGCGCGGTATGTGGCGGCTATTCTGCTGTTGGCTCACTGGATCTCGACCTGATGGCGTTGTGATGCTGGTGTGTCGCTCGCAGACTTGGTGAAGTTCGAGGAGCGGCTTGGGGACAAGATGGACCGCGTGCTCGTGGAGCTCGGCCGCCTCCAGCGGCACATTGCCAAGCAGAACGAGTTGATTTCCAAGCACTTGGTGGCCGTGCCGGTGGGGATGAGCACCACGCCCGACAGCGGGGTTCTCGACTGGTTTCTCAAGTCGGGCGGCACTGACGAGTGCGCTCCGCTGCCGTCGGCTGGGCCCATGTACGTGAACACGTCGATGCAATACTTTGACGTGTCGACCGAGCACGAGGGCGGCGCCACCGACTTCTCGGTGTCTCCATCGTCGGCAGGGACGGAGGCCTCGCGGCTTCCGCTGCCGTTCCCACAGATATGAGCGGCCGAGAGGAGGTCGGAGACTCTTGGCGAGTCTCGCGGAGATGTGTCACGTGGGCTGACGAATAGTGATCCCACCACGATTGAACGGACCTGTTGGCTTCCGTTATCGTACCGTGTTGCGTGTTGCGTGAGTGAACTTAAAGAGCGAGGAGGAGGAAATACAGCGTTGCCGAATGCGACTTGTGCAAAGGCTACTTCGGCTCGGGCTTGAGGTCGCCGGTCTCGAGGAAGTAGCGGAAGTCGCCCATGACCTGCACCAGGTTGCCCGCGGTCTGGATCTGGCGGTGCAGGTCCACGTTCTTGGGGCTCTTCTCCATCAGGTTGAGCAGCTTTTCCTTCCGCCGAAGCTGCATGAACAGAGCTCAGTGAGTGGAAGTCTACACTACTGTAGTGACGCTACACGCATGTGACGACGTACGATCTCCTTGTAGAGCTCGTCGCAGACCGAGTTGAACTGTTCGAGCTTCTTGACGACCTGGTCCTCCGCCTCCGCCGGGTTCGCGCTCTCGCTGTTGTTCACATCACCGCATCAGATAAACACAGCGTAAGTCGACCAGGGCGCCGTCAGGGCTGGCGAATCGCGGGCCACACGCACGGAAACTGCTCCTCCGACTGGACCAGAACGAGGCACTCGGCCACGAGCTCCTGTTCGACAAGCAGCCGCGTTGTTAGTCGCCCGGACGGGGCCGTTCCTGAGCCAACTGCGAGCCGAGAAGCGGGCAGATGAGGCGACTCACGTCGAACTTGCCGCAAACGTCCTCGACGCGCAGCTTGAAGGGCTTGTTGGGGTCCTTGGCCGTCTCGCTCGTGAGCATCACGTTCGCCATGTTGCTCTTGGTTGTTAGCTCTTGCCTGTTGTTTTTTTTTTCAATAACTTAGTGACGGTGTCGGGGTCGCAGCGCTCTATTTGTCGTTTCATTGGCTGAAATACGGATAAGTTATCCGTTATGATTCGCTAATATACAAATTTACACCCATTATAAACCAATGCGAGGCGGTCGTAGCCGTTCGAGACGGAGCCCCCCGCCCTAATTTCCCCTGGAAGCGGAAGGAAAACGCGAGCGTGAGGAGGCGAAGGCGACAGACCGACGGACGTCACGGCTCTCCGACACCGCGCGCAGGCAGCAGCAGCAGCAGCAGCCGAGACCGAGACCAACCCACCCGAGTACCTGACGCGCGCGCGCTCGTAGCACGAGGCGACCATGGCGGGGCAGCGCAAGCTCATGAGCGAGATCGACCGCACCCTCAAGAAGGTAAGCGAGGGCGTGGACGTGTTCAACGAGATCTGGGACAAGGTGTATGCGGCGACGGCGCAGGCGCAGAAGGAGAAGCACGAGGCGGACCTGAAGAAGGAGATCAAGAAGCTGCAGCGCTTCCGTGATCAGATCAAGACGTGGATCAGCAACAGCGACGTCAAGGACAAGAGGCCGCTCATCGACACGCGCAAGCTGATCGAGCAGAAGATGGAGGAGTTCAAAGTCTGCGAGAAAGAGACCAAGACCAAGGCGTACTCGAAGGAGGGTCTGGCGCAGACGGAGCGCCTGGATCCGGCCGAGGTCGCGCGCCAGAAGTCGCACGGGTGGATCCAGGACTGCCTCACGCAGTTCAACGAGCAGATGGAGGCCGTCGAGTGCGATCTCGAGCGCCTGCAGTCGGCCAAGGGACGCAACCGCAACAAGTCCGAGATGGAGCGACTCGAGCAGACGCTCGCCAAGCACAAGTGGCACGTGCTCAAGCTCGAGCAGATCAACCGCCTGCTGGACAACGACGCGCTCGAACCCGCACAGGTGGACGAGCTCAAGGAAGACGTTGAGTACTACCTCGAGGCGAACCAGGAGCCGGACTTCATGGAGACGTACGGGGAGGACGACATCTATGAGTCGCTGGACCTGGACACGCTTGGCGCGGCAGTGCAAGTCGCGCTCCCGACCGAACAGGACATTGGTCTCGACGACTCGAGCAGTACTCAGGAGACGAGCAGCACCACCGGATCGACTGGCGGTCGCTCTAGCGCCAAGACGCCCAAGAAGAGCGCCTCGTCCTCTAGCGCGATCGTCGGCATCGGTCGGGCTGGCGCCGTCAAGCCCATCGATCTCAAGTCGACGCCGAGCCGCTCGTCGTCGAACGCGAGTGCGTCCGTCAAGAGCGACAGCTCCCCACTAAACAGTGTCAAAGCGTCGGATGACAAGGCTAGCGGCAAGGCTGCTGCGTCGCGTGGGACTCCCCAGCGCAACAAGGCCGGCGTGCCTCCCATCCCCACGTCCAACAGTCAGGACAAGACGTCCAAGGCGGCGTCGAACCCGGCACCACCGACCGCTCCGTCGCCGACACCCGCGCAGCAGCAGCAACAGCACACGCCTGGGCGCAAGGTGGTGTCACCTCCGACGCCGCAGAAGACGCCATCGCCCAATGGAGTTGCGACCGCGATGGCCCCCAGCAGCGCGTCGTCTTCGTCCGCGGCCTCACCTTCGCCTGCTGTCGCTGCTCCTACCCACGCGCCGTCTCCACGCGCGGCTACCCCTGGCTTGCCGCCCCAACCGCCTTCGTCTGTCGCTAGCAACGTCAATGCTACTAGTACTCCCATCAGCAGTGCAGTTGCGCCGCCGACATCGACGAACATCGCTGTTACGACTAGCGCAAGTCCTACGCCTACCGCTGGTGCCTCATCTCTCTTCGTGGCGGCGCCGACCGAGCAGCAGGCGCCGCTGACAGAGGAGCAGCGCCAGATCCTGCGGATGATCGACGAGAGCTTCCACTTCGTGCCCGAGAGCCGCGACTCGGACAAGACGAACCGCTACGTGCCTCGCAACGTGTACCCGACCCCCGCGAGCTTCCCGTCGGCGCCGGCATCGCTGTTCGAGAAGGCGGCCGTGTTCGAGCGGCTGGACGTGGACACGCTCTTCTTCATCTTCTATTACCAGCAGGGCTCGTACCAGCAGTACCTGGCAGCGCGCGAGCTGAAACGGCGGACGTGGGGCTACCACAAGAAGTACAAGACGTGGTTCAAGCGGCACGAGGAGCCGCAGGTGACGGGCGAGGACTACGAGCAGGGCACGTTCGTGTACTTTGACTACGAGACGGGCTGGTGCCAGCGCATCAAGACGGAGTTCACGTTCGAGTACAGCTACCTCGAGGACGAGCTGCAATGAGCAGCCGGGTCGAGCTAGGAACGTGATCAGTCACAGTAGGGGCGGACAGCACAGACACCAACAAGGAAACCGCGTGCGCGTTGGAGTGTCCGAGTTGACTGCTTGACGTGGTTGCTGTGTGCGTTCAAATCCCCGTTACGGATTCCGTCCTGATTACCATAACAGGGAAATAGGGCAACAATTACCGTTATGGTAATTAGGGAGCATCCCTAACGTCAACTGTCGCCTGTGACACGCATCAAGTGAACCGCGCGTGAGTCGTCAGTCACTTCGTATTTCGAGCCCAGCACCCAGAGCACCATGTCGCCCGCCACGCAGCAGGGAGGAGAGCCGCTCGCCATCTCGCTCGGCAGCATCCGCGCCGCGGCCACGCGCATCGAGGGACTGGCGCACCGCACGCCGGTGCTCACGTGCCGCGCGCTGGACGCGATGGCGGCCGAGACCCAGCAGCAGCAGGGGGTTCGCCTCTTCTTCAAGGTCAGTCGCTTGTGATTCGTTTAGGTATTATACCTGGGTACCTGTGTCGGCCGCTCTACCGTAGTCCGCTCCTCCCTAATCCGCCGGTGTGTGCGCGTGCCGCAGTGCGAGAACCTGCAAAAGGTGGGCGCGTTCAAGTACCGGGGGGCGCTCAACGCCGTCAAGAAGCACCTGGAGAGCGCGGCCGGCGTCGACCGTCCCACGTTCGTGACGCACTCGAGCGGCAACCACGGCCAGGCCCTGGCGCTGGCTGCGCGCGATGCCGGCTGTCGCGCCGTCATCATCATGGTATTCGCCGTCCGCTTTAGCGCGTACGTCATTTATGGCCACCTCACTGACTGACTGGTGATGATCCCCTCGCAGCCGATCAACGCGCCGGTGGCCAAGGTGCGCGCGGTGGAGGGCTACAGCGCGACGATCGAGCGCGTAGAACCGACGGTCGAGGCACGGGAAGAAGCGGCACGCGCTGCGATCGCCGCCGCCGGGGGAGAGGCGAGCGCGCGATTCGTGCACCCGTCCAACGACCCGGACGTCATGAGCGGGCAGGGCACGGCCGGGCTCGAGCTGCTCGAGCAGGCCGAGCAGCCGCTGGACGCCGTGCTCGTGCCCGTGGGCGGCGGCGGGCTCCTCTCGGGTGTGGCCATGGCCGTCAAGGTGAGGCGTGCCTCCGTCTCCCCCTCACTCTCTGTATTTGGATAACGTGACGGCTGTGATTGTTCGGCGGCGACGACAGAGCATGGACCCGCGCATCAAGGTGTTTGCGGTGGAGCCGGAGGGTGCCGCGGACGCGTACCGGTCGGTCTCGCGTGGAGAGCTCAGCGGCATCGAAGGGCCCGTCAACACGATCGCGGACGGCCTGCGCACGACCTTGGGTACGAGAAGATACATGGAGGTATTTTGTGGAGGGGACGCTGCCAGACACTGACAAGCCAACTTGCTTTGCATGCGCTCGCGTTCTACGCAGGCGACAACAACTGGCCAGTGATCAAGACGCTCGTGGATGGCATCATCCTGGTCTCGGACGACGAGATCGTCGCGGCGATGCGGCACATTTGGGAGCGCATGAAGCTCGTGAGCGGCCATCTCTTCATGATTGTATCGGCGAGGTTGCCCCTCGTACTGACCGTCTGGTTGATACTCCGACCAGGTTGTGGAGCCGAGCGGTGCGGTGGCGACGGCGGGCGTGCTCTTCCACAAGCTGCCGGCTGACGTGCGCAACGTCGGCGTCGTCTTTTCGGGCGGCAACGTCGACCTCGACCGGCTGCCGTGGGCCAAGTGATGCAGTTACCGTGAAGTGGGCGCAAGTGTTAATGTTGGGGTACCAGTACCTAGAGCAACCGAGTTGCTAGAGCATCAAACAACTCAAACGCGACCGTGTCACTCGCACCTCGTGTAATCTCCGCCACTGGCTACCGCGTTGGCTTACTTAAAAAAGTAGTTCATGACGAAGTAGAAGCCGATAAAGTAGACAAAGCTTGGGATGGCGAACGCCGGCGGTTTCTGCACCTGCGGCTGCGGGTCCAGCACCTCCTGCACGTCGGCCATCGGGGCCGCCATGGTTGCCGAAGCAGCGTCTGACGGTTGAACAGCAGCGGCGGCGGCAGCACTGGCGACGGCCGGGTGTTTCTCCATCTTGAGCCGCTTGCGCGCGGCAGGCGGCAGCGCGTCGGGCTTGACGGGCTTGGCCGCCTCTGGCCGCCGGCGCGAGGACGACGCGACCTCTCCCTGCAGCTGGCGCATGCCGAGCAGGATGGCCTGGTTGGTCTTGAGCAGCTCGACGCCGAGCGCGAAGTTCTCCTGCGCGAGGCTGCGGTGGAAGTAGCCGCCGATGGCGCGGCAGCCGTTGATGAAGGGCGGGAAGGCCGAGCGCAGCACGCGCGCGAACTCGAAGACCGTCATGAGCGGGAAGAAGCGCGAGGGCAGCGTGACGCCGCCGAAGATGAGGTTCAGCTCGAGCACGAAGAAGAGCACGCCGCCCGCGAGCGACCAGGCGCGCGCCTCCCGCGCCGAGTCGCTCAGCGTCAGCACGAACGTGATGACCGCCCAGACGGCGTAGAAGGACAGCGTGCCGATGGCAGCCTCGGTCTGCACGACCGCCAGCTCCTTCTCCACCGCGCGCTCGCCGAACAGGTCGTACACAACGCGCTTGCTGGCGTCGCCCAGTACGTCGAAGGCCAGGCGCAGGCGGTTGAAGTCCTCCACGGCCGTCGGCGACGGGTTCTTGTCCGGGTGCAGGTCGATGGAGCGCGCGCGGAAGGCGCGCTTGACCTCCGCGAAGCTCGCGTCGCGCCCCACGCCGACCACGTGGTAGAAGTTGGACTCCTGCTCGTAGAAGTCCATACCCTGCGGGTGGGAAGGGGAGGGGAGCGGCGCCAGTCCGTCAGTCAATGTAACGCGAGTCCGCCGCACATGAAACAACAATCAACGCACGATGGTGACAGCCGCGACCAGGACGAGGAAGGAGACCGCGTAGACGAAGCCTTGGCGGCGCGGGAAGCGACCCGGCCGCAGGATCCACGACAGCGCGGGCGAGATGACGCACACCTGTACCAGCAGCGGCGACAGCGAGTCGGACGCACCCATGGTCGACGCGATTGCTTCCCGGTAATGGAGCCGCTGACACGTTGACCAGGGGAACGGGTGGGCGGGTGGGTCGGGTCGGGTCTATTTCTTTCTCGTGGGCGGAGTATACCCGACCCGGACCGCGGGGGTCACGTCACGATACCGGTAATACACCGGTATCGCATCATCACACATCGGGTTCCGGGGTTGCGGGGTGAGAAACCCTAAACGCAGACAGATAATCTTGGTTTAACAAGTGACAGCACGTGTCTCATACCCGCGCTTCAGTGGCCCTTCTTTTTCGATTTTTTCGAGTGCGGAGTACCGTAGTGTGCCAGTTGGTGCGAATGGCTCCGATGACGTCGCGGCTCGTCCTGCATAGTTTGTTCAAGAGAAGTAGGAGGGGAGAGCGAAGGGGGTGGAGTACACTAATTGATACTGAAGCGCGGCCTGTATTTCCACTGCACGCAATGACTCGCCTGCCCCATCCTCTTCCCCCCCATACAGTAAGCAAGCGAAAGCTCCCGTCTGCCCGCCCCACACCAGAACCCCACCGCGCGCCCCCCACCCACCACCCCCGGCGTCTTGACCAGCGGCTCACTTTAGAACTCGGCGCGGGCGGCTCAAGACCCCTCCTCCCCCCGACTGCGCAAACACCTTCAGAATCCGACGTAAGCTGTCACTGCGCGCCGGCCCCAAATCAGTTCACACCGCAACTCACGCCGACGTATCAATCGCACCCGCACAATATTACTGTAATACCAAAGCGATGGACTCGACCGCCTCGCCCGCCGTGCCGCTGCGCACCCACAAGACGCGCCAACTGCTGGCCGCCGTGCCCGCCGCCGCCGCTCGGTACGTCTGCCCCCTCGCTACAATACGTTCTGCACTGTCGTTCGTAAGAAGACGCGCGCGTGTCTGTGCGCTCTCGACAGTTCGCATGGCGCCCGCCCGCCCTCTCTCTGGTTTGCGAACGCTTGGGCTAATGAGTCATCCGGTTTGCTTGTCTGTGACCCGACAGCCAGCAGACGCCGGGCGTGCTCCAGTCCATGTGGATCGGCGCGACCGCCGGGATGGGCGGCATCATCGCCGTGTACCCGGTGGACGTGGTCAAGACGCGCATGCAGCACTCGCACGGCGCCAACACGAGCGCCATGCAGATCCTCACGACCATCTTCAAGCGCGAGGGCGTGCTGTCCTTCTACAAGGGCCTGGGCCCGCAGCTGTGCGGCACCATCCCCGACAAGGCCGTGTCGCTCGCCACGCGCGAGTTCGTCAAGTCCTTCTTTTCGGAGCCCAACGCCTTCGTGGCGTCGCTCACGTCGGCCGCCGTCTCGGGCGTCGCGCAGTCGGTCGTCATGAACCCGGTCGAGATCGTCAAGGTGCGAATGCAGATCGACAGCTCGCTCTCGGCCGTCGGCGTCGCGCGCGAGATCGGCGTGCGAGGCATGTACCGCGGCTACTCGGCGTGTCTCGCGCGCGACGTGTTCTTCGCCGCCACCTACTTCACGCTCTACGACACGGCCAAGCGCAAGCTCAACATCGAGGACGGCACGTCGCTCGGCTGGTCCATGGTCGCCGCCTCGACCGCCGGCATCCCTGCCGCCTTCTTCTCCACGCCGCTGGACGTGCTCAAGACGCGCATGCAGTCGCGGAACGTCACGATGCACACGCTCATGGACACGTACCGCCAGGTGGCTAAGGAGGGCGGGCTGTTCGCTGGCTGGGGGCCGCGCGTGGGCCGCATCGCGCCGCAGTTCGGCATCGTGCTCGTCACGTTCGACTGGCTCAACCACCGCTTCAGCGCGCACGACTAGACACTGTCTAGTAGACAGACGCATGTTGGTCGGCGGATGCGTGAAGGGAAGTATTATTGGGGAGGAGAGGGGAGGGCGGAGGATGCGGAGTCGCGGGGCGCGAAACTACGGGATTCATGTTTGTAAACTAATGCGCGCTCGCCCCGCGAGTCGGTCAGTCGGTCGGTTGGTCGGTCAGTCGTTTCCCATTCTCCGTGTCGCCGTCGGGTCGCCACCACATTGCATACTGCATCGCTGACGACATTCTCGAGAGCAAGAGTCTATTCCCACGTCAACAGGTATATAATCGCCAGAAAAATGAACGTGACAAGTGAAACTCGCGTGTTTTTCCTCGTGCCATCCGTCACCCGACACGACGCGAATCAAATGAAAACAACATCGTCTCACCCAATGAGAGGACGTCACTCGTCGTCTAAAGAGAACCCCTCGCCGTCGCCGTCGCTTTCAAGCAGTCAGTATCTAGGCCTCGACCAGCAGCCACGCGAGCTCGGGCGCCTTGGTGGCGGCCACCAGGGCCTTGGCGTCCAGGAACACGTACTCACCCTGCCTGAGCGTCGCGCTGGCGCCGTCCAGCATCTTGACCGTCACCGCGCCGTCCTCCGACAGCACCTTCTTGACGTCCGCGTACTCCATCGACGCCACAAACGCCTTGACGTCCGTGGGCGAAACAGCCGAGACCTTGGCGAGCACGGCGTCGTCCGCGAAGAACACCGCCGGGCGCGTCACCACCAAGGTCACGTCCGAGTCGGCGAACTGCGCCTCCTCCTTCAGGATCGTCACCGCGTGCGCCGGCTGCAGGTCCAGCGGCGCGGGGGTCGTACCCAGCGCGCCAGCGACCATGGGCAGGAACGCGCGCAACGCCGTCGTGATGTTGCCGTCCTTGGTGGACTCGCTGAAGTACACGTGGATCTTGTCCTGCGGCTCGAGGTAGGCCTTCTTGCGCATCTTCTGCACGCGCGTGATGAACTCACGGGCGCAGCCCTGGAGCTTCAGCTGCTCGTCCTCGCGCGTGTCGATCACGACCATGAGGTTGCCTTCGGGAGACACATCGGCCTCGTAGATCTTCTTGTCGCCCTTGAACTCGCGCTTGACAAGCACGTCGTCACCCTCAAGCACGTGCTCGCCGACAGTCAGGCTTTTCGTGGCCAAGAAGGCGTGGACGTCGTCGTGCGAAAGCTGCTCCACCTGCTTGCGCACGCCGCCGAGCGCCTTACCGAGGCGGCGGCCAAGGTTCTTACTGTTTGCCTCCGCCTTGAGCACGCACCACTGCTTCTCATCCGTCGTGAACTCCAGGTCGCGCATGTTCAGCTCCTCGTAAATGTACGTCTTGAGTGACTCGAGACCGGCGATCGTGGCGGCATCGCTCGATACCACCACCACCTTCTTGACGGGGTTCTTAAGCGAGATCGTGCGACGCTCGCGAGCAACGCGGCCCATCTCAATGACGCTCTGCAGGTTCTTCATCTGAACCTCAACCTCCTCGTTCACCAGGCTGGCGTCGTAGTCCGGCACCATCAGGTAGTGAACACTCTTGGACGCACCATCTTCATCCGCCGTCAGACCCTCAACGTTGTTAATGACGTTCGGGTGGAAGCGACGAAGGAACTGGTACATGTACTCCGCGAAGAACGGCGTGAACGGCGCCATGAGCTTCGAGAGCGAGTACAGCACCTCGTACAGAGCCGAAAGCGCAATGAACGCCTCGTCGTTACCAGCATTGCCCTTGAGGCGCAGGCGGTTCAGGCGGACGTACCACTTGGTAAGCTGGTCAATAAAGCTAATGAGGCGCGGCGTCACCGTGTACAGACGGTAGGCAGCCATCTCCTCGCGCACAAACTTGATCATGTTGTGCAGCGCCGCGATGATCCACGAGTCCATGACGTTGGTCGAGCTCACGGCCGCCTCCTTGTTCGGCACGAACAGCTTGCCGGTGCTCTCCTCAAGACGAGCCGCGTTCTGCGCGAAGAAGCGCGCCGAGTTGTACCACGGAAGGAACAGGTCGCGGATCATGCCCATGACACCAGCCTGCTGGAACTTGACCGGCTCGGCACGCACACCCGGCGAGCTGATGAGGTAGAGACGCAGCGGATCGGCACCGTACTTCTCAAAGATCTCGGCGGGATCGGTGAAGTTCTTGAGACTCTTGCTCATCTTGCGACCGTCTTCAGCGAGTACCAGACCGTTGACAACAACGTTCTTGAACGCCGGCTTGTCGAACAGCGCCGTGGACAGCACCATAAGGGTGTAGAACCAACCGCGCGTCTGGTCAAGGCCCTCGGCAATGAAGTCAGCGGGGAAGCTTGCCTCGAACTTCTCCTTGTTCTCGAACGGGTAGTGCTGCTGCGCGTAAGGCATCGAACCACTCTCAAACCAGCAGTCAAACACCTCGGGAACGCGGCGAAGCACGCCCTTGCCCTGCTTGGACGGCAGCGTAATGTGGTCAATGAACTCGCGGTGGAGATCAGTGACCTTCTCACCCGAGAGCTTCTCGAGCTCCTCGATCGAGCCGACGCACACGACCTCTTCGTAGTCGTCGCTGACCCACAGCGGGAGCGGGGTGCCCCAGAAGCGTCCGCGCGAAATGTTCCAGTCCTTGCCGTCCACTAGCCAGTTGTGGAAACGCTTCTCCTGCACGAACGAGGGCACCCAGTAGGTGCGCTTGTTGTTCTCGACAATCCGGTCGCGGATAGCCTCCACGTTGACAAACCAGCCGGGAATCGCGCGGTAAATGAGCGGCGTGCCCGAGCGGTAGCAGAACGGGTAGCTATGCACGATCGTGTTCTTGGACACGAGGCGGCCGCGCTCCTTGAGCTCCTTGCAAATGACGTCGTCTGCCTCCTTCACGTGCATGCCCTTGAGGTGCGGCACAGCCTCCGTGAAGTTGCCGTTGTCGTCAAGCGGGTCCGGCAGCGTGAACTTATCGACAACCCCGAACTTAACGCAGACGCGGTGGTCATCCTCACCGAACGTCGGGGCCTGGTGGACGATACCGGTACCGCCAGTGTCGGAAACGTAGTTGTCCGAGAGCACCTGGAAGGCGTTGGGCCAGTCCTTGAAGCAGTCAAAGAGCGGCTCGTACTTCTTTCCCACGAGCGCCGCGCCCTTCATCTTCTCGAGCACCTCGAACTCGCCGCCCTTGTAGCCCTTCTTCTCCATCTTGGGGTACACTTGGCACAGGCGCGCCTCCGCAAGGATGTAGACGCGTCCCGACTTGACGTCCTTGATCTTGACGTAGTCAAAGGCCTCGTTGACGCAGAGCGCGAGGTTGGAGGGCAGCGTCCAGGGCGTGGTCGTCCACGCAAGCAGCGCGACGTCGGGCTCGTCGATAAGCGGGAAGTTGACAACGACGGACGGGTCCGACGTGTCACGGTAATCGCTGTTGGCCTCGAAGTTGGACAGCGATGTGGTGCAGGCCGTCGAGTAGGGCAGCACCTTGTAGCCGCGGTAGACGAGTTCCTTGTCGAAGATGGTCTGGAAGACCTTCCAGACCGACTCCATGTACCACGGCTCCATGGTCTTGTAGTCGTTCTCGCAGTCAATCCACCGGCCGATGCGCTTGACGATCGTCTCCCACTCCTTGGTGTAGCGCTGGACGATGCCGCGGCACTCGGCGTTGTAGCGGTCAATGCCCATCTCGATCACCTGCTCCTTGGTCTTGATCTGCAGCTTCTTGTTGATCTCGTTCTCGACCGGCAGGCCGTGGCAGTCCCAGCCGAAGCGGCGCTCCACGAAGTGGCCGGTCTGGTGCGCGAAGCGCGTGACCGTGTCCTTGATGGTGCCGGCCAGGATGTGGCCGTGGTGCGGCAGGCCGGTCGCGAACGGCGGGCCGTCGTAAAAGGTGAAGGGCTTGCGATCGCGCGAGAGCTCGAGCGACGTGCGGAACGCGTCCAGTTCCTCCCACAGCTGCATCGTCTTGAGCTCCTCCTCCGGGAACGAGATGCGCTCCGGCAGCGACCGCGACGCGGCCGACGTCGGCGTCGACGAAGCCATTTTCACTCGCTTGGTTCACTGGAAGTTTCTATACGAGAAAGAGCGGACGTGCTTTCCGCGCTTGTGCGTTGACCAGCAAAAGGGAAACAACCTGCCGGTGACTGGAAGGGAAGGGAAGGGGGGGAAGTGGTGAGACGTACCGTGCGCGAGAAAAGTAAACGGCCGGTCCACGCGAGATCTTGTGGCCGACCGGCCTTGTATTCTGGTAGGGTTACCCCTCACATAACCATCATTCAGGTACACCCCCGTTGAGACAGCGCACTATTCAGGTCATTCTCTGTACTCTCATCGTGTCCACTTGCAAAAGCGGCGACCATGGCGCCACCAGCGGAGGGGGAAGATGGGACGACGCAATTGATTTCTAGAGGGGATTTCTCTGCTCATGAAGCTCGAGCGGGACCCGTCGCTGGCTTCCGGCGTGGCCGTTCCACCCGTCACCCTTCAAGGGCGCGAGCTGTGGGCTCCGTCCTTGTCACCTTCGCGGCGCGATCCGGTTGATGGATCGATGGAAAGGCCCACCCATCCAATCCCGTTCCGACGTAATCGCGCCGGCACCGTACATACCGTAGCAGCCGCACAGAGCGGCCAAACCGAATGCGCTTGGCAAATGCAGTGGAAGATCAGCCCCGCAGTCGCGAAAACGCCGGCGAGAGCGCGCACGGCTCGTCCATTTCCAGCCTCGCAACGCGTCAATAGGACAAGGAATGGGACTTAGCGCCGCGACCCGGAAGCTGCTGCACCGGCTGCGGCACGGAGACGACAAGCACCTGGAGGTGGCGCAGCTGCAGCCCGTGGCGCTTGCGGGGGCCAGCAACCGCTCGAACGCGCGCTCGGAGCTGTGCAACTCGTTTGCGGTCACGCTCTCGCAGGAGGAGTTGGCGGGCCGGCGCGGCAAGGCCGTGAGCGACCCCGTGGACTGGCGCCAGTGCGCCATGTGCCAGCGCGTCTTCGCTCCGGGCGGGAGTAAGTTCGGCGCCTACTGCTCGGTCGACTGCAAGTCGGCCTCCATGTACCGCGCCACGTACCGCTACAAGTAAGTGGCTAGCATGTGAGTGGTTAGTGTAGTGAGGTGAAAGGCGGTCGCGCCGGCGGCAGCGCGCGTCAAGGTGTTAATTTAAGTCCCGACGACCAGGTTCGATGGAGGGCAAGCTGTAAAAAGACAAGGCAAGTGCATTCCAACGACCTCTTGGCTACGGCCGCGCGTCCTCGTGCTCATGATCAAGGTCGCCGTTGTGCGAGTGCGTGTCGTCGCTGGCCGTAGACGCGCCGTCATCCTCGCCCGACGATCCGTCCGACTCGTCGTCGTCTCCGTCGCTGGCCATCTCGTCGTCGTCCCCCTCTTCGCCGTCAGTCTCCTCGTTCCCGCCGTCGTCACTGTTCTCCTCCTCCTCCTCCTCATCGTCGTCGTCGCCGCCCTGGCCGCCCGTCAGTTCGTCCTCGGAGAACATTAGCGTGCGGCACGTCGGACACTCAATGTTCCTGGAAGTGCCACACACATACACGCGCGCGGATGATCAGTCGATTGCTATCACAACAGCAACGCCATCGATCAGGTCGCAGTGACGCACCGGTGCTTGACGTATTCGCGGAAGCAGCTCGCGTGCATGACGTGGCCGCAGGGCAGCACGTTGACCGACTCGAGGGACTCGAACGTCACGTCCAGACAAATGGGGCACTCGCGGTGCATGGAGCCCTCCAGGCACTTGTGCTTGCTCTCGAGCGAGTGCGGGTAGCACCCGCAGCACTTCTTGCAGTGGTAGTAGTTCTCGCGGCCCCCGACGCTGAATGCACGAGGGAGACAGCGGCGTCACGCACAGCCCTCGAACAGCAGTCAGAGTATAACATAGAGGCGGACGCCACCTACCGGCAGATGCCGCACTCGTCGCAGTGGAAGAACTTCTTGTCGATGCCGCCGTCGTCGAACAGGTTGCACACCTTGCAGAAGTACGCGCCCATGCAGCGCCCGCAGCTGGAGCACTCGCGCGCACACTGTCATAACGTCCAAACAATAGTCGCGTCAACCCCATCATTCACCCGACAAACGCAGCGGCAACGCAACGCACGGGCTGCTCGACGCGGCAGAATGTGCAGCGCATGGCGCGGATCGCGTGGCGGTCGATCTCGTGGTCCTCGAAGCGCTCGTTGTGGCACAGCCGGCAACCCACCCACTGCTTGCAGCACTCGGCCAGCACCTCGCAGTGCCGCGCGTAGTGCGCGCACGCCGCCGCCTCGCCCGCCGCCGCGTCACCCATACCGGTCTCCGGTCGCCGATCAGAAGAAGTTGCGGACCAAACGAACCAGTGAAGAAGAATGACGCGCTGCCGGGAATAGTGCTCCCGATCCACTATTCCATCATCTAATAGAGGCTCTCGCCCACTATTTTTGCCTCCTTATACAGGACCGCCTTCAATTACTTTTTTCTCCCAACAGAACCGACGGCGAGGCCGACGGGCAAGATGGAGAACCGGGCGACGCCGCTGCAGGTGGCCGCGAGCGCGTCGGCGGCGCTGGTGGCGGCCGGCGGGCGGATCGTGGGGCGGGTGGGGTCCGCGCCGAGCGCCGAGAGCAGCGTCAAGTTCGCGGGCGGCGTGGTGGCCGCGCTGCTGGCCATCAAGTACGCGGGGAGCCTCAAGTCGGCGTGCGTCATCGGGCTCCTGTCGGGGCTGTTCGCGCACTCGCTGTACGCGGACGTGCTGGTCAAGCGGCGGCAGAAGAAGCGGAAGGCGCTCGCGCCACCGCCGCGGCGGAGGAGCAGCGGCGGCGCCTCGGAGAAGGAAGGCAGCGACTCGTAGAGAGACCAAGCGGAGGCGAAGCGTACCGGTGTCGGCGGTTAATGGAATTGTAATGTATAATAGCGAGAAAGCACGCTGGCGTCTACAGTAGGCCCATAAGTCACGGAGAGGCCGCGGTCTCCTCAGCGACGGCCTCGAACGAGTTGCGCAGCAGCAGGAACCGCTCCAGGTCGCGGTCGTACGCGCGGCAGAAGCGCAGGAACGCAACAGCCTCGCGCTCATTCCACGTGGCAGACGCGGAACTGGTTTCACTTGTAGCGACGCTGGCGATGCGATCGCGGTCGACGCGCACACCGGCGGCCGTGAGCATCTTGGAGACCAAATACTCGTCGACCACTGGCGTTGACGCTGATGAGCCGTCCGTCGGGCTGTCGCTCACGAGCAGAAGCGCGTGGAAGGCGCGAAGCAGCCCGCGCGAGTAGCTGGGAAGGAACTCGCTTGCCAGTTTCGGGTGCACGTCGAACGCGGCGATCGGGTGGGTGCACCACCCGAGCAGCATTGGTAGCAGTTCGACAGTTGCGGTTGAATCCGCAGCGATGGACGTCGCGAGGCTTTCGTTTTGGCCAACACCAGTGGACGTGAAGAGCAGGAATACGACGTGTTTCAACTCATGCGCGATCGCGTCGCCTCCAGTTGCTGTCTCGCCCTTGTTTCTTGCTAGCTCGTCTTCGAACCACAAGGGCAGACGCCAGAACTCCTCAGCAGAGAGCTCGAGATCGGCCAATCGCGGGTGCTTCGCGTCCGTCTGCGCTGCAGTCCTCACGCTGATCGCGTTGTTCACGTACTGACGCATCTGTTCGATGGTTGGCAGCCCCACGAACGCCGTCACAGCCAGCGACAGGACCCAGTGGCGCCATTGAATCCCCCCGTGGGAGCTCGAGCAGTACTCCTGCTGCAGGGCCACACGCGCCACGGCGACCGAATCGCGCCACCTCGCCGGGAACTCGTGCTGCTGCGCTGCACTCAGCACGATCTTGACGAACTCGGCAGTTGCTACCACCGGCGCGCTTGTAAACGCGCGAAATGCTCGGGTGAGCGCGAGCAAGTGGCGCGGCAGTAAAATATGCTCTCGTTGCAGAAATGCGAGTCGTTTACCAACGCCGCGAGGGGTGAACCCCATGGCAACTGATGGATGCCACTGGAAGCTGCCAGAGGCGCGCATTTGCTCGATCACCCGGGCTATCAGCTCGTGTTTCACGCGGCTGTCGTCTTGAATCGCGCAACGGAGCTTCGCGATTGAGCGGGCGTGCAGTCGACACACACTTTGCGCGAACTGCTGAGCGAACCGGCACAAGACAGCGCTGAACTGAAGCGTGCGCGTGACTTGTATCGCAGTCACGTTCTTCTCATGCAGTGTGTACTGCTCTGGCTTGGATACGTCACCGTTGGCGACGTGAAAGGAAAAGGTGCTGGCGATCTGTGCGAGCTGTCGAAGCATCTCTTCGCTGGCTGCCTGGCCGACCTCAGCGTTCCTCGCTTGACTACCTGGCGCCATAGCCGCCTCCATCGCGTCCGACGTCACCTCTCTCAAAAGAGCGACAGCGAAGCCGCCTCTGCTACCAGTAGTGTCGCCGTCACGCAGGAACGGCACTGCAGCGTAGAGCTTACGCTGAAGCAGCTCGAGTTTGTTGATCGCGTTCTCCTTCACATACAGGAAGAGCGACGGCACGAGCTGCAACACGGCATCGGCGTCGCGCACGACGTCAGGAAAAGGGTCTCTCGAGAGGGTTTCGACGTAGCGATTCCCTCTCGAGCGCGACCTGTCCACTATGTCGCCCAGCGATACCTCTAGCGTCGTTAAGATCCTCTGCATCTCGTTGCACACACCATGTCAGGGCTCCTCTGCAAGTCCAGTTCGATTCGTTCTGATCATTTAAAGGAGGACTCACCTCGGCTTGTTTGGGGTGGCGAGCGGATGACAAGGCGTCCGCAAACTGGTCAATGGCGGCCTGGAACAGGAGGCTGTCTTCGTGTAGTATGCGTTGCAGTTGCTCGTCTCTCTCGGTACAGCGCGCAGTTGTTTCTCGCAAAATCTGCACGAAAGGTACAAAGACGCGCTGCAACTCGAGATGCGTCTCGTAGTCGAGCTGGTGCCAAAATGACACGACACAGCACCGCGATCAGTGTGATTGTAGGCTGAGACTGTTTGAACAGACAAACGGCTACCTGGTTCAGCTGCGACGCAAGTACGCCGAGTTCTCTGCTCTCGACCTCAATCTCGCTGGACGCTTGCGCCCATTTGAAGCGGTCGGGGAGTCCCATCGCGGTTCGGCGCGCTGCGAGCGCTTCCGCCAACGCCTCGGGGTAAGTGTGGTCATCATACACCCAGACGCATCTCGTCTCTTTCATCGAAGGCAGTGCCAGTGCGTCAAGGGATAAGTGAACTGTTTCAACGACAACATCGGCGTGGAGCTTGGCGGGGTCAATCTAATGAGAACCACACCAGAGAGAGGTAAAGCGTTAGGGCACATCACGCTTTGTAGCACGTTCCACATCCCACCCACACCTTACCTTGAAATGATGCGTTGTTCTCTCCCAGACCCGCGTCAGCTGCGCCCGTTGTTCGGCGAGCAGTGAAAGCAATTGCTCCGGAGAGTCCTGGCTCACAACGCTCGCCCTCGACTTCCCAGTCGGAGGCCGGTTCGCTATCGACGGGCGCTTCACTTCGGTTTCTTCAGTGATACTGTCTCCTTCTGCTTTCTTCTCGGCAGGCACTTGAGAGATTGAAATCACGCAGTCGACAGCGGAGCTGCATGGCTCTCCGGGTTGAGAGTCTGGGGAGAGCGCGGCCTCCAACGCTTTCAGCTTGGACTCACGGGTGCTCTCGTCCTCAACGGTGGCGAGAAGCGCAATCTCCAACAGCCTAGCTTCCTCGACAGTTCTGGTTGCGCATGAGGATGCCATGCCAATGGCGCACCACCATTAGATGAAAATTGGCTACGCAAGAAGGCAAAATAGTCAAGCAGGTCCATACCGAGGATAGTTGAGCAGCAGGGATCCGCGTCCGTTGACCTCCGCGCCAATCGTGGCAGCTACGATCTCGACAGCGAGAGCCTCCGGGATTGGCGAGCCTTTTTGTCGGAGAGGAGCGATCTTCGGTCCAAACGCCCCAAGAACGCGCTGGAGATCGACAACAGTACGCAATCCCCTGTCAGACCCATAAATCGGAAGGATGCCGCACGCGCGTCATCGATAGCATCGCCACACCTCGCGCTCTGGCATCGACGCCGCGGTGTCAGCTTGCTTCTGCGGGTCGTAGCTGAACTTGACGCACTCGTCCAGCAGCTGGTCCACTTGAATGAGCACTAGACCATGCTCGTTTGCGACTCGCTGAGCGACACTGACTCCGCTGTCGTCCTCCGTGAAGAAGACAATCAACATGCGCGATGCAGATGCGGGAGGCTCCCAAATAGTACTTATCGAGGCGCTTGTGGCCTCGTCCGATAATCGCTGGAGCTCCGTCGCAATGTCAACAGTGTCGACAGGAGATGCCATCGGCAGCCGCGCCCAAAGTCCAGTCACAGACCAGAAACTCGACGCGATAGATGCAAGTTCGAAGTTCTCCTCGGTCGCTGCACTGGGTGGCTTGGCGCCGTTCGCGTCTTCGTCTCTTTGGAGGAAGATTTCCTGCGTCAGCTGACGTTGTCGTGCATCACCTTCGTACCAACTACGTCAAAGCGATGAGCGATTGAGGAAACGTGAGTCCGACTGGCGATCAAGCAGACAATGCCCACAAAGCACTTGCATACCCCGTCGAGGCTACGACGTATGCCAGCGAGACCAGCCGATCGACGACGTCGGAGCAGACGCGCTGCCTGAACTGTGCGCTCTTCTCAGCGTATTTGTTGCGTATCTGCTGCAAAACGGCCATATCCAGGTCGCGCTTTTGCTGACCAGACTCGCGCAGCTTCGTGTAGTTGACTTCGAGCTCGCTCAGCTTTCCCTGGAGATAGAGCTCTGTAAGGTAACCTACATTCCCATCCTGGTCACAGGTCGCAGCCTCGCCAGGCGACAATCCGCCCACACTCTCAGGAGATACTCCGTCGACGGAAGCCTGCGCAGTGCTAGAATCCGCCTCGAGATACTCGCAGTTCTGCAGGAGACATGGTGAAAGAGAGGAATGATGAGCTACCGAGTGGAGAGCCCAACAGCAAACCCCAACAACAGCTACTTTTTGTTCCGCCGCCGCACGTTGCTTCCGGATGCGGCGGTCCTTTTCCGTCGCGAGCTGAGCCTTCCGTCTCCGCTTCAGCTCTTTCATCATCTTGATGTTGCTCGATGGGCGGAAGTCGAGCTCTTCCACGCGCCTCTCAAGGCGGTAAAAGTGAGCAACAGCGCCTTCGTCGTCCGCCGAGACTGCTCGCAGCTCTTCTTGGTCTGCGCTCCCTTGCTCAAGACCGAGTCGAGTCATGTTCTTCTCGAATTCCACGACACCCTGCGACGCATCAAGACGGCTCTCGTTGGTGTTCCTCTCTTGAAAAATCTCCCGCCTCTTCTCGAGAGTCAACTCCAGCCGTAGATCGTTGCGCTCCATTTGCAAGTGCCGCCGCTGCACAACCATTCGCGTTAGTGTTTGAGATATGACAGGGGTCCTAACGGTTCTGACCCGGACGAATCGCAAACTAACCTGAGTCTCCTTCCACTTTTCGAGGTGCTCGCGGTCCCAGTCCTTCATGAACTGTTGTTTGTCTCGCAAATGAGTTCGCACGGACTGCATGCCTGAAGCGTCTTGCGCCGCTCGATCAGCCTTCGAGCGCTCTTGGAACTGGTGCAAAGTCAATCAATCAATCAGTCTCAGAGTTCCTGTCCTCAATCCAACGCCACCACTTACGTCTCGCAGCTCGTTCTCCGCTTCCCACTGCGCCTGCTCGAACTTCCGCAGGTGAACCGCCATGTTGACGTCTTTGCGGAACGCCACCTCTGTCGGGTTCAATCGCTGGACCGTCGTCGCGATGAAGCGCTCTTCGACATCACGGGGCGGCAACGCTAACGAGGCGGGCGCTGCGTTGCTTTTCGTAGGCGATGTACTCGCTGCCTTCGTGGACTCGCCACCACGCTTGCTGGGTCCCGGCTTGCGCGGACTGCTGCCATTTCTCGCACGGCCGTCGACAACGTCCTTCAGCAGTAGGAGAAACTGAAGTATAGCTGACCGGTCCTCCATCATGATGGCACGCCTGGTGTCGATGGAGAACGGAATCTTGAGCGGCGCCAGCGTTTGCCCTAACATCTCCATGTTGTGAACCTTCGCGTCCAGCGTCGAGCCGTCTCGATACTCTTCGAACCGCGACTCAAGGCCGTGTAGGTGGAGGATCTCGGCGAAGGTGTAGCCATTGCTCAGGTCGCGCTCGAGCGATTCCACCCGCCGGTGGAGCTTGAGCTCGTCATTCAGCCATCGCAATGCGAGCGCGCTCATGACTGTCGATAAGGCAGCAATGAGGAAGCATCAGCAGCACCGAATGCAGACGTACCAACATTGGCGGCAGAGCAAGGAGACGCCACAAAGGGGCGAAAATATCTCGCGACTCGGCCAGCAACAGCCAGTGCGCATTCGCATCGTCCACGCTATTTTCAGGCTCCTGGACTGCTGCAGAGCGAAAACCTAGTGTCTCAGATACGTTTGACCCACGCGAACACAGACAGCGTCAGGATAAGTAGGCGTCTTGTTACCGCACGGCAGGGAGTCTCTTGAGCAGCAAGATGATCATGGAGGCAGGGGCGATGCCCAGAATGAAGCGAATGAGTCTGTGACACAGCAAACGGGGTCTTTCACGAGGTGACTTGGTTATTGGTAGTGGTACAGCGGTTGACCATGCAGTTGATGCGGGCCAGCTTCTCGCGCGGCGCGAGTGGCGCGCGCCGCGTCCACTCGGTCAGCTCCATGATGCGCTCCTCCAGCAGCTTTTCGCTCCACAGCAGCGTGTCCAGCGAGAACCTGACCAGGCCAGCGGGAACATTTATCGTCATAACGTGGAACGAACGCGACCGGCGTCGTTGTCAAGCGCCGATGGGATGAACGTACCCTTCGGGCGCGTCGTCGTCTTCTTGTGCGGTATTGTTGCTGCCGGTGGTTGCCTCGGTCTGCATCGGACGTGGTAGTCCGTAACGCAGCGGAACGTACCCTGCCAATAAGTGGAAGACGCGTAAGTACGATGCACAGAGAGGTCGAGGCGGGGAGCGGCTCTTGGCGAAGCGCACCGTCGGGCGGCAGCGGCGGGCGCCCGAGGCTCGTGACGACCGCGACCTCCTGGCCAGGGTACAAGGTCGCCCACTTGCCGGTCGTGTAGTACTCGACGCCGCCGTCGGCTGTCGCGAGTGCTTGGTTCCCGCCCTCGACCTGCGCATCCGTTTCGCCACATTATAAGCCCAGTCAAAGACCCCAACACGCAACGAAGGCCCGGGTTTCCGCCCTCTGACACGGAATGTGATAGAACACAGAGGAATAGAGACACGTACTGGCGGCACGCGCTGTTGCTGCTCCATCCGCTCGGCGCGTCGCTCGCTCGCTTTCCCGCAATAAGCCCAAGTGAGCGCCCGCGTCCTTGCCTTCCCACGCGTCGTCGTCCTTTCTCCTTATTCGAGAGGTTGTTTCCCTTTCAAACCGGAAAAGCGCGGTAAAGATGGGTGTATTTACTGAAACGGGTCTACTAAGTACGATTCCCCGAAAAGACGCCGTGTTGAAGCCACGGGTGCGCGCGCGCCTCGGCCGCCGACAGACGAGCGGCGGGGTCGATCTGCAGCAGCGCGCGCAGGAAGTCGAGGAACTGCGCGTCGGACGCCTGCACCGCGCCCTCGAGCGGCGGGAGCAGCAGCGCGGCGGACAGCACGCCGTTACCGGCCGTGTCCAGCGCGAACAGCGGGTTCTCCTCGAACTGCTTCTGCAGGTCCGGCCTGTCGGCCAGCAGCGGCGCCGGGATGGGGCCTTCAACCGCGAGCAATCAACAGTCAGCACGATCAACTACCAGCATCAACAAGAGCAGCGGGAGACGCACCGACGGTCGCGATGATGCGCGCCAGCAGCGTCTGCTCCGAGTCGTTCTTGAACAGCACCTCGCCCGTGAAGAGCTCCGCGAGAACGCACCCGAGCGACCATAGGTCAATCTTCTGGTCGTACACGAGCCCGAGAATGACCTGTACGCACACACAGTTAATTCATAAAGTGAGATCGCCACACGAGCACTGCGCTTTCTCGCGACAACAAACCTCTGGCGCGCGGTACGACCGCGACTGGACGTACGACGTGAGCTCGTCCGTGACAAAGCACGCCGAGCCAAAGTCGATCACCTTGACAGTGCACTGGTTGAAGTTGCTCACGAGGATGTTCTCGGGCTTTAAGTCGCAGTGCACGAGGCCGAACGAGTGGAGGAACTGCAGGGCCTCCAGGACCTCGATCGCGATCTTCTTGAGCCGCGCCATGTTGAAGTAGTTGATCACGCCGCGCGCCATCAGGAGCCGAGAGAACTCGTACAAGTTGTCGCGAAGCAACTAAGCGATACAACGAACGGATACAAACAGTTAGACGCCACCAGCTTCATCGACCACCCCCTTCATGGTGCTTACCTCAGTGACGATGATCAGGTGTTCTCTGAAGTAGAAGTAGTCGATGAGGCGAACGACGTGCTTCTCGTCCACGTTGCAGCCGCGCGCAATCACCTCCATGACGCGAATCTCGTCCACGCCCTGATCGAAGTACTCCTTGTTGTTCTTGATGATCTTCAAGCACACCGTCTGGTTCGTCGTGATGTCCAGGCACTTGTACGTTCGGCTGAAGACCGCTTCTCCGATCGCCATTTGAACCTGCGTCACGACAACAGCAACACACGTACGCAACATTTAGCGTCTTGTGTTCGCGCACCTCAGTACCGACAGCTAGTAAGAAGTACGTCAAGTACGAACCTTGTATCGGCCGCCGATTAGCCGACCAACGCGCGGTCGCCAGTCCTGATTCGGCTCAAACCCCGTGCGGTTCTTTTCTCGAATGATACGGAGCTGGAACACCTCGTACTCCCGCTTGTTTCCTTCATCATCATCATCGCCGTCATCGTCGTCGTTGTCCTCGCTGTCATCGTCATTATCCCCGCCGCCTTCTCCATCGGCAGGATCGATATCGGCCGAGCCGGGGTCGGCGTCGTGAAACTCTGCGGCGTCCGTGTCTGCCAGCAACTGCTGATGATCATAGGAGATCTCGTTCTCCAGCCCGCCCTCTTCGTCCTCCATCAGAAACAGCTTCCCGTCCGCGTCGTCGCCGTCCTCCTCATCTCGGAGACTATCATCTCCGCCCACAGAGCTCACCATCTCACTGTACACCTCGTCCTCGCCGCGCAGCGCGACTTCCTCCTCTTGGGTGAACGCGAACTGATTCGGCTGCCGCGGCCAGATAGCTGATACCGGCTCGCCGTCTAGCAAGAACCCCGCACCTGGTGACACACCCAGACAAATGGACGAACTTGGGGAGTTCGATACCCTCGCCGACTGCGACTCGCCGCCATTCATGCCGTTCGATGCGTTGCCAGAGATCGGAATCGGCACCGACATTTGCTTCTCCATCGCGGTCAACACGTCGTCCGACATGCAGAGCTGGTTCACCGCCTCGGCCAGGTCCTTCTCGTACTCGGAGCCGAAGCCGCTGCTATCGTCGCTGGCGTCTTCGTCTCCGTCTCCCACCTCTTCGAGGTCGCTGTCCACCTTCTTGACGTCGCTCGAGTAGTCGCTGAAGATCTCGTGCGGGAGCAACGCCCGGTCGTGTCGCTGCTGCGCCTCGTCCCACCGCCGCAAGTTCTCCGCCGACAGGCTCTCCGGGATAGTCTCGTCGTCCTGGCCGTGTTTTTTCTCCCCATCCGAGTCGCGAACACCCGCATTGACGCTAAAGAAGCGCCCCAACAGCGCGTTCTCCTCGCCTATGGCGTCCGCCAGCGCCGCGCGCAGCTTGGAGTTGGTGTGGATGCGCTCCACCGCCACGGGCACGTTGGCGATGGACTCGAGGATCATTTCGACCAGTTCGCGGCGCTCCAGCTCCTTCCGCCGGTCGTGGTCCGCCGCCGCGCGTCCCGCGTCCGCCGGCCCCGTTGTCGACCGCCGCAGGTACGACATTGGCGGACGGAAGAGCTCGGCCCGAGACGGCGCCGGGGGCGCAGGTGGCGACGCCTCGGCCGCGCCGTCTCGCACACCGTCCACGATTCCCGTTGCGGCCATGGCGAGCGTCACGGGGGCGTCGGCAGAGGCGAAGAGCGGCGGCGTCGACGGCATGAGGGAGACGAGCGAGAATGCCTGACTTGCTCGGGCTCGACGTTTCAACACGCAAGGAAGGCGGGGTAGTACCGTGATTTTACCGTACAAGAGCATTTGGCGGCAAAATCAGGCGTGAGTGAAGGTCCTGATGCTCTTACGTTACATGCGATAGGGCAGGTGCATGCGACTTGATAGGTTGGCGCCAAAATCTTGTGACTAGTACAGTAACTTTGACCGACGGCGCCATTATGGACATGCGCGCGGCGGCCAGTCAGATCTTCGCCGCGAGTATCCACGACGATGACGACGCGATGCTCGCGCGGCGCCGACGGGCGGCGGCAGCTCTCAGCGCGTCGCTGACTCCGATGTCGGATCTGCTGCGCGACGACAGCGCGCACCCGCGACGTGGCACGTCGATCGAGAGAATGCAGCTGCGGGTGCGTTGTGTTGCATATGACGAAGTGGCGTAGCACTTTGCTATAATAACGTTGACGCTCCGCTCCATCAGAGTTGTGCGGATGAAGCTTTCAAGCTCGCTCGTGAGGGCCGACGCTCGCTGTTCCTCACGTCCGACGCGACGCTGATCGCGAAAGCGCTGCAGCACGCGGCCGCTAGTCCTAGCACGACAGAGGTAGGCGACGCAAAGCGTATACCTGCTACTTGGGAAGGCTAACGCTGGTTGATTTCTCAACGGCAAGGACAAGGACGCGCAGCGAGAGTGTTTAGCGCTGGTGCAGCTCCGCCAGTGCCGCGACGTCTTCGAGCTGCTTAGAGTCGTGGCGGCCGTCGACGCGAGAGCCAGCAAGGTGACGTGCGTCGCTGCGCCAATTAGTCTGCGTTCTCATCGCTCGCTGACTGTGTCCTGCTTGATCAGCATCATCAGCTTGACACCATCATCGTTGGACCGCTCGCTCGCTTCTTCTCCCCGTTCGAGACCACAGGCGGGCTCACTGTCGGAGGTAAGCCTGATGTCCACAACATGCTCGCGGTTCTGCATTGACGCGGAGCCCCGTGCACGGCCACCACACAGGCGAGGGGCTCCTCCGTGCCCTGCATCTCGCGCTCAAGCGCCTGCGCGCTACCTCCGGTGCCGCGATCTGCACGCTCGAGCCCGACGACGAGCGCGATGACCAGCCGGCCATTGACGCCTCCTTGTCAGGATTGGGCGACGCATCTTGCCACTAAATTTATATCAGGGCGAGCGAACGTTCACATACTAAAACCCAGCTAAATATAACAACCCTACCCTCGTATTATCAAAATGATCTATTTTTTGCCGGGTTACACTTGCGTAGGTGCCATAAACGTACCCCCTGTATAACCTCCTGGCCTTCCCTCCCAGTTTTCGATTGCGCCCCCCAAGCAGAGCTCGCTCGCGCTTCGACTTGGACTCGAGCTAATCGCCGCAGGTGTTGGCTTCTGTCCCGCCGCTTGGCGCTCATTCAACAGCGCCGCCGCCTCCCATCGCCTGTCTCACGCGTCGCGCGCTGTCTCAGCCCAACGCCCATGGACCCGGCGGCTCTTTCGGTGCCGCAGTCGCCTGAGAAGCCTCCGCCGACGCCGCCGAGCGTGTACGACCTGTTTGGCTGTGTGGCGGGAGAAAGCAGCAGCGGTGGCAGCAGCAGCAGTGACAGCACCAGCAGCTCCACGAGCGCCGATAGCCTCGCGCTGCCGCGACTGGTGAAGGAATCGCTGGCCGCCCCCACGCTGGACGCGGCGAAAGAGGACGAGCCGCGGCAGGAGCGGGCGCTGACCTCTGGGCCGACGCTGGCCACGTCCACCTCGGGCCTGTCCGAGCTACTACAGCAGCAACTGCAGATAGCGCAGGTATCGGACGCGGCACCCCTACCACCCCCTTCAGCAGCCGCGCCAGAGTTGCCGGGCGGGTACGAGCTGTTCCCGATGGCGCCTCCCACCGAACGGCCGGTTCAGGAAGTTGTTGCGAATGAGTTCGCGCTGTTCCCGTCTATGAGTGGCAGCAACCGGAGCCTGGACGTCGCGGGGGTAGTCAATGATGCTTTGCAACCCGCAGATCTCCCACCGCCGCCGCCTTCGACGGCTGTGACGGCCATGACAACCACGACCGCCGCTGCCTTGACGCCGCCGTCGTACAAGATGTCCGGCAACGCCGTCGACATCATTGCCGTCCGCAACATGGACGACCAGTACCTGACGACCTCGTGGCATGTACGCGATGTGAAGGCGTGTGCGTTGATGATGTCATTGTTGTATCAGGGCTAACATAAGTGCTTGCGTTCTTCAGGTTCTCTTCAACTGGTCGCGCTTCCGTTCCAATACGTCAACGGGCGTTGGCGACATGGTGCGCATCCTTGTGAACGGGAAAGAGTTGCCGACCAAGATGGAGCTGCTAGAGCGCGGTCGCTGCGCCTTCATCACCGGTACGAGCCTGTAGTAGTCGCTCAGACTCACATCAGTACATTGAAGCTAACGTCTTCGATCCGTGTACCGACGCGCTCTGAAGGCGGACTGACTCCGCCGCCGTCGGACCTGCTCTTCTGCGACCTCATGGAAGACCAGCCCAACCACGTGCGCTTCGAGCATTTCCAGCGATACACCAACACGGTCCGTTATGTGGACGCGCGTCTGCACCTCTGGAGCGCCAACGAGTCGGTCATCGTGGTCGATCTGGACGGCACGCTCACCATCAGCGACGTCGAAGGCCACATCCGCACGCTGCGACTCGGGCAGTACGACTTCTTGCACCCGGGCGCGTGCGACTTCTTTACCAAGCTGCACGAACTGGACATGCGCATCGTGTACTTGACGGCGCGGCCACTGGACTGGGCGTCGGCGTCTCGCCAGCATCTCGAGAACGCGACCCAGCAGGTTCACTCGTTCCCTCCTGGCGTGCTCATTACGAGCTCGAACGGACTTACGGGCGCACTGTTCACGGAAGTGGTCAACAAGACGCCGCACATCTTCAAGGCGCAGGTGCTGAACGAGATCCAGCTCACTCTCATCCACGCCGGCCGCTTGACGGAGCACCCGGTGTTCGTCGCGGGCTTCGGCAACCGGCCGACCGACATCATCGCGTACGAACAGGTCGGCGTCGACGCATGCATGATCTTCCTGCTGGACCCGTACTCGAACCTGCGCGCGTCGTCCGACCCGCGCATCTACGAGTCGTACGCCGACCCGAACGCGCTGCTGTGGCTCCTTCCACGGCTCAAGCACCGCGTGCCGATCGAGAAGGTTGCGCGTATCGACGACTACACGGTGCGCGAGCTGGTTCTGGCGGAGGAGCGCGAGCAGCTGCTGATGGCCGAGCGCAAGGCGCGCGAACTGCAGGAGCAGGAGTACGCAGCCGCGATGGCTTCCACCGAATCGGCGCGCTCCACTCGCTCAAGCTCGGGTGGGTCGACGCTGCGGTCGCTGTATGGATACCCCTAAGATGACTTCTCTTTCGTAGTATATGCGCGCGTGTCTGGCATGGTCGGTGCGGCCTTTACAATAAACATACAGCTATCTTGGCCAGCAGGATACGAGAGCAGGTGTGAATCGCTAGTGACGACGCATTTGCTTTGTAAGTGAACATTATATTGATTGCTTCGTGGGTGGTCAAACGATCTTGCTACTTGTTTGCGAGTTGTGTTCGAGAATGGGAAAACGGAAATGAGGCTAACCTGAAGGAGAAAGCGAACGACCGGCGCGACATGACGCCTGGTCAGCGGCGCGAATCGACACTCGCGAGGAGCGGAGCGCACTGAGCGAGGAAGAGGAGCTGGAACAGAGAGAGTTCGCGCGCAAACTCGCGCGCGAGCGTGAGTCGCAGCGCCATGCGGAGCCGCAGCGAGACCCGACAACGCGGAGGTGACGGACGCAGCAGCTGGTGACTCGGAGATGGATCGACCGTCTTGGCCGTGCGCACGACGCCGATCTTGTCAGCGCGCTCGCGGTTCTCGGCGCGCCGAGCGAGCCAGCGAGGATCAGTCCGGTACGCGCTCAGCCGCGACGCAACCGCCTTCGGTCGTGAGGCGGCCGCGTCGATCTTCATGGTCTCACTCGAGGAAGTGTGGGCCAACTTGTGGGCGCGCTTGGGAGCGTTCGGCTGGCACCGCGCATCCAGTTGCCGCCGGCGCTCCAGGTTCCACTGAAGCTTTTCCTGGAAGCGAGCCGACTGCGTGTAGTCCATATATCGAGCAACAACTTCGCGTCGAGGATCCGAACTGATGACAATTGCGGAGTGGGTACGAGACCGAGCGGCAACGGCAGCAGCAGCAGCAGGGGCAGGGGCTGCGACGGTGGTGTGAGTGTTCTCGGATGTCAAGACCGCCTGATTCGCGCGATCGATCGCGTTCTGCTCACGGCGGGCGGCCAGTCGCCGCTGCAGGTCCAAGTTCTGCTGGCGCTTCGCCTGGAACTGGGCAGTATGCGTGTAGAGGTTGTACCGAGAGTCGATATCGAGCTGGGGCGTCGGACCGGTTGCTACTGGAACACGAGGTCGCTGATAGGCGACGTTCGTGACGCGGTAGTCACGAAGTGAGATCGACGAGCCCGCCGAGGTCGACGAGCATGATGGTGCCGATGACTTGGACGTCTCCTGCTGCGGTTGCTCCTGCTGCTGTTGTTGCAGCTTCAGCTGCTGCTGGTACTGAAGCACTCGCTGGCGCAACGGGACTCTCGGGAATCGCGGGGCACTCGTCCGCTCAGCAGCAGTCACTGCCGGTGTCCGTGTCGGTCTCGCCGCCATCATAGGCTGCGAAGCACTACGATGCACGCTGTGACTAGCGTCGGACGACTCACTGGCCGTGGACGATTGGCTCTCGTACGCCATCTTGAGTTCCGCTTGAGGACGACTCGCAGCACTGGCGGGGGTGCTGGTGGACGCTCGCGAGTCAAGATCAGCGGCGCCGTGTGTAAGGGCAGCTTGAACCGACTTGCGCTTGGCCGTGTGACTCTGACCGTCGATCTCGCGCACCGCAGCTCGGTCGAAGGCGCAGACGAGCGCCTGCACAAGGTACGTGGCTTGATTCTCGGTGCGGCGCTTCATCGCGGCCGGCGAGATGGTCGGCGGCAACGCGTCGGGATCGTTCCGAGGGAAGTAGACGCAAATCTTGGGCTCAGTAATGGTTGGCGAGGCGGCGGCCGGTGAGGCGACGGCTGGCGTAGCGATGGTGGTGCGCTCGGCGCCAGCGGTGCACGCAGCGATACGGTCACCGTGGCTTGGGACGCAGCGCTTCTTGGCAGCGAGCGACAAGAACGATGACGACGCTCGGAGCCGCAGTCCAGAGAACCAGCGCTGGGCGGAGCTGAAGAGCGACATGGGTGCGCTTCGGTCGGTCGATAGGGCGAGCGAGCGGAGGCGAAGGCGAAGGGAAGACCGGCGGCAGGCGAGTGGCTGGCGCGGGTGGAGGCTTGGTGGCTCGAGTTGTGCGCGCTGGCTGGGGTAATTGAGAATGCACAAAGTGGCGGGTATCGGCGGAGGGCGGGCGCAGCGCCAGGGAGCGGCCATGGGCGGTGAGGCTCACCGCCCACGGAGGTCACATGGCGGGATGATGGACGGTACTTCACCCTTGGGCGACGCGGCGATTATCCTCAACCGCTACACACGGCAGCGGGGGCTGGTCCATCGAAAGGGTCACACGCAGCGGAGAGGCGACGACCAAGTCCAAGTCGGCCGCGGACTTTCTCGCAGTTGATGTAACCCTCGAGGGTGAAAGCACGCCAAAGTGAAAGGACCCGATAGATGAGGAGGGGTCAGATCAGATGCGAACAAGGCTGTACTCAGGTTATTGTAGGTAACGTACAGTACAGCATCACCATACAAAACACAACATGCCTGTTTCTGGTCAATACCATCCAGAGCATTCGTACGTAGCACACCTCAACTTCAACAAGTGTGGAGGCAATAATTGTCACGGAGATCGGGTGAAGCCGCATCCATGGACCTCGATCCATCAGAACAGAATAACAATAATTGCCACGGCGATTAGGTGAAGTCCCACCCATTGACCTCGACCCATAGACCATAATACCGGTACGAAATACCGGTACTGTCGCCGATAATTGGGCCAAGTCACACCCGATACCGGTAGTACTGTACAGTATCGAGGTTGCCTATTTTGGTCTGATGGGTTGAGGTCTATGGGTGGAATTTCAATTGATCGCCGTGGCAATTATTGTTATTCTGTTCTGATGGATCAAGGTCCGTGGTGGGTGCGGCTTCGCCCAATCTCCGTAACAATTATTGCCTCCACACTTGTTGAAGCTGGGGTGCTACTCCCTCCGGATCAAAAAAACTGTCCGATTACATAGGGCAATATGATTGGATAAAAAAAGTGAAATCAAATTCTCACTGGTGCAAGCGTAACACTTTTGCCCAACCAACATCCAGTAACTGAGCATCAGAAAAATCTTACATCAAGGTTATTTTGCGCCGCGCTTGCTTTTCAAAGGCATTAACGCGGCAAAGTCAAACTTTGGCGCCTTTACGATGGTTTCGCCGCTCCAAGAACCACCACCACCACGGCGCGGCGATCTATCGCAGCAAGAGCG